>PVKC010017914.1:0-19923 GCA_004027635.1 Crocidura indochinensis
TGCTCTGGGGCTACTCCCAACTACATATTCAGAGAACATCCAATGTTATGAGTTAAATATGGATCTACTTTACTTAGATCATTGAAACCAGCACTCTCCCATCCTCTATACTAATTTCACTCCAATTCCAAGCTCATGACTATCACATTAAAAAAACGTATAGCAGGGCCCGGGAGATAGCATGGATAGCATGGAGGTAAGGCGTTTGCCTTTCATGCAAAAGGTCGTCGGTTCAAATCCCGGTGCCCCATATGGTCCCCCGTGTCTGCCAGGAGCAATTTCTGAGCATGGAGCCAGGAGTAACCCCTGAGCACTGCCGGGTGTGACCCAAAAACCAAAAAAAAAAAAAAAAAAACGTATAGCATCTAAACTATTATTACAAATGTGAGGGTGATGATGAGACTTTAGTGGGAGCATATAAAGGCTCTTTAATTTAGGTAAAGTAAATGAGATTTTCATTAAATTATACCAGCTAAGGTTCAGATATTCTCTCTATGTCAGAAACGCATACTTTAGGTAAAACTTCGATAAATGATAGTACTTGCGCTAGATTAGAAAGTTTATTTTTGAACCATTTTGAATCAACGAAAGTTCAAGTGAGTTCCTGATTAGGGAAGTATTCCTGATTATGGGACTGATGGAGTGCTATTTATTGTTTACAAACATCACTGCAAACAAAAAAGAATATCAGTGCAAGCAAAAATATGTTAGAATTCTGTCCAGTGTGAATTATTGTTCTTATAATTACCTATATCTCTTTACCACTTTATATGATAAAGTGGGTAAAGCATATTTGTGAGAAAATATATCTGACTTATAAAAAAAATAAGGGTTCAATTGCTAAAATCTCTGGACTTTCATCATTCTAATACAGTAATTCAGAACTGATTACATATTTTCTTCATAGTCTCAAATATTGCTATGAGAATAAAACACAGCTAATAAACTGTTAAGTTCTAATTCAATTTATGTAAAAATTGAAAACAATAAACCTGTGTGCATAACAATGGTTGCCTTTTTGAACAAAATATTGAAAATCTGCCACAAAAGACTTTCTATTTAAATATTTGATTTAAAGTTTTCTATGTCTGTAAAAGCTTTTAAATTAAACATTCCAATTAGTTTTAAACCGATCAGGTCCTTGTGGAGTTAATATTTTACAGAAACAAACAAACAACCAAATTGCACTGGTTGTTCCTTTTGTGAATTAGTAGCTCTGGCTTAATAAGATTATTTTCTTACTTATCTACCATGAGAAGCACAAAATAGCAGAAGTAGCATATGTGAGGAGGCAATACAAGATCCTAATTGTCGATATCTTTGTTACCAGCCAAGAACATTTTCCTAAGTATCAAGTAGATATTTAGGTAATTTTTGTGGTCTTGAATAAAATAAAATTATAGAGATTTCAATTTGTGAATAGTGTTGAGGTGGTTAGACTATATTTATTAATTCTTTAATGCAATTGTGTTCCTGAAGGTTAAAAAAAGGCAAGATTTTATCTACTGCATGATCCATTCAATTCATTGCCCTATTAGCTAATTTACTCATCTGAGTCAAACTGTCTTAGGTTGTGACAAATTACCAAACTTTAGTACTTAAGTCTTTCCCAAATGACTTTGAAACTGGACCCACTTAAAAACTTCAGTATATATATATATAATTTTATTTAAAAAGTTGTTTTTATGTTAATATACCAAATATACTTTTCATTATTTCCATCTAGTTGTTGGAATATATGTCTTTTAAGATAAACAATGTAATGAACAACTATGCCATTTGTCTTACAGTGGCAAGATTTTTCACAATAACAATAAATGACTCTTACAATTTTAGTAAAATCTTTGCAGGATCAACAGAAGTTACTACCCCTTTCTGCCTCTGCTTTTAGGATCCAACATGAAACCACTGCCATTTGCACTGTACACTAATGACAAGCTGGATGTTTGTATGAAAGCCAATACATTCTTACACTGCTTTTTGAGACAAGTAATAATCAGTCTGTCATCAATGTCATGCTGCAATCAGGCTTTGACAAGGTTTGCAAATAACTTGAAAGGAATAGCTCATCCCTGAACACTGCAGATCAAAACCAGACCTGAACAAAAACTAAAAGTCTGCTTCATGGTCTCTGGAACGTGTTGTGCTTAAGCAAAGGAAGCAGCAGAGGGAAGAACCAAGGCTTATTAAGACCCCAGCCTTTACGTTTATTTTATTTATATTATCTTTTTGATTACTGGCACTGCAAATACACTTATCCATTCATTACCATAATATAGCAAATGTTGAGGACAGCATTTGTTGTATTATTTGTGAAAAATATTAAAATTGAAAATTCACATCCATCTTTGGTGTGGCTTATTTTCTTAACTTTTAATCAATGAGCAATTTCAGTACCAGAAGGATTGATTGAGAAGAATATGTGCACAGGGGATTGTGCTACTTTTAACTTCCTTCTCTCATCAATTCTTTACTCATCATTGTGTGTGTAATATAAACCATTTCTTCACTGCTGTTTATAACATTTGTTGCAAATTATTATTATAGATAACTATTATTAACAGATCTGTACTTTATGATCATTAAAATACATTCAATTTATAGAATTTATTTTGAGGATATTTATATAAGTTAAACTTAAAAAAGTTGGAGAAAAATGTCCTTCCAAAAAAACAAAAGATAATTTTTAGTAGTGTCATCTGGTCACAGGTCTGCTTCAAGCTTTAAAACATGTTGTACTTCAAGTGTGTATAAATAGCTGGACAACCACATGACATATGGACATTGCTTAGCATTCATGAGTTATGCCTAAAACATGAGCACAGATTTTAAATATAAATTGTTGACTTCATTTTGTATAAAAGGAAATTTTAGATGATAGTTCTTTACAAAATCTCTGAAAATCAGGTACATTCAAGTCAGATAAAAGTACTTAAAGTTAAGTGACAAGGATAATGTAATGGAAAAAATAAAATCCTTTTAAGAGAAAAAACAAGTTCTAAAGATGAAGTAGATACAAAATAAATCAATGTATTGGAACTCGAGGATTAGGACAGTGGATAAGGCACATGCCTTGTATTCATCTAATGTGAGTTCGATCCTCAGTTCCCCATATGATTCCCTAATCCCAGTCAGGAGAAATTCCTATGCAAAGAGCCCTGAGCACTGGGTATAACCCCAAAGCCTATATATAGATCTTATTTCTTATAATTACAATTATTTAGGGTTAAATTTAGAGTATATATTTAATGGATATGCTGAATTCCATATTATTGGCAAAATCCCATGTTAGATATTCCAGACAAACCTGATGGAAAAAAAAAATAAATTCCTTTCACAAGGGTGAAGCACTGTATAAGATGTTTATTTTGCATCTAGCCAATTAGATTTTATTCCCAGAATCCTATATGATATCCCTAGTTCTACCAGGAGAAATTCCTGAGTGCAGATCCAGAAACTACCCCAGAGGATTAGTGGTTATGTCCCCCAAATAAAACTAAAATTTCTTTTTTTAGAGGATTTATAGCTTGATTGATGAAACTTACGATATAAAGCAGTAGCTATTTAATGCACTTAATGTAAACTCTAAAATGTCAGAGAGAAACTACAGCTCGAGATACACTAGACATTGTAAAAGATATTCAATGTTTCGAAACACTTTTGTATATCTCTCAATTTCCCTGTTATGTTTCCGCCACTAATAGTGAACTACGGGACTGAGAAGACAGCTTTAAGGCTTAAAGGGCCAGAAAAATGGAGCAAGCCGTAAGGGGTCTGCCTTGCCAGCAGGACGGACTGCGATCCCTCAAGCCAGGATCGATTTCTAAGCCATAGCCAGGAGTAAACCCTGAGCTTGACCGGGTGTGGCCGAATAAAACAAAAACAAACAAACAAAAGACTTGGAGTGGATGCCTGGCATGCATCAAACACCAAACTTAATCCCTGATGCTGCCTGACAATCAAATATTACTAGATATCCATCTTTATAGTATGCAGCACTTCTAAACTGGTGACCCACAAACACATATTTGAGAATAATTAAAGTTTTACTTTTGTGATATAGGAAGTTAACAGTACATCTCTTAACTTGGGTGTTTACCAGGTGGACTGCTTTTAACATAAGCTGTCATTTGTCACCTCTTGATTTTCACTGGAGTGTTGGTATTTTTCCACTTATTGTATTTGTACTTTCAATAATTGAATCAGATTTATTCTATGACATAAGCATATACCCAAGCTTTGGCTTCATTACGACTGTGTTCCTAAGATTGTATATATGCTTACTAAACTAGATGCAGTGCTGAATTTAGTTTGCTAAGATTTTGTAGATCTTTGTATCTATGTTCTTAAGATACACTTGCATGTAATTTTCCTTAGTGGTGATTTTTCTGTCTTATTTTTGTATGTGGATAATATGGATCTCACAGAAACTGGAAAATTACTTGTTTCTTTTTGGAAGAGTTCAAGAAGATGAAAAAATTGGTCCTCCTTAAAATTCTCAAAGAGCTCACTAGTAATCCCTACTGGACTTTGGTCTTAGTGTTGGAGTTTGTTGTTGTGATTGCTGTTGCAGATTTAAGGTCACATCTGATGGTTCTCAGAGACTTAATATTGACTCTGTACTCAGGGATCATGTAATCAAGTGGTGCTTAGGGACGAGGTGCTTACTTTTTCTAAGGACTGAAGCAGATTATGTTGATGCAAGATAAGTGGTCTACCTATTGTTCTATCACTCTAGCCCCTTGGCTTTAGTTTTGAGAAAGACATTTTATCACAACTTTTATTTCTTTAAAAATAGTATCCAGTTCAAGTGTGTTACGTCTTTCTTAAAACATTCCAAAACGTTATCAATTTCTTCTAGGTTTTCTAATTTCCTGACACAAAGTTGTTCATAGTATTCTCAAATGATCATTTGTTTTTCTCTAGTGTATAACTTCTCCCCTTCATTTTTTATCCAATTTATTAAGATTTTTCTTTTTGCTTAATTCATAAATCTAACTAAAGTTTTGGCAATCTTGTTTATTTTTTTTTAAATATTGGGATTAGACTAGAGATATAGTACAGAGGTTAGGGCCTTGCTTTATACTCAACTGACACACCAGCACCTCATATGGTTATTTGGCACCTCTAGGAATGATTCATTAATACTGCTTTAGGTTGCCCAAAACAAAAATAAAAACAATCCAAAATGAAAAACAACAACAAATAGCTCATAGATTCTTAAATCTTTTGTACATTTGTAACTTCCAATTCTTAGATTTCAGCTTTCTTTTTTCATTACTCCCCATACACACATACTTTCTTACTTACTTTGAATTCTTTATTGATTTTTTTAAAAGATGTAAAGTTTATTTACATCTTATTTTATACCCGTATCCCCACCTCTTTCAATAGATTTTACTTTATTCTATATGTTCTGGTTATTCATTTCTTCATTCTCATTGTGGGAAATGTGCTCTATCTTTGGGAATGTACCCTGTGCACTGGAGAAGAATGTGTACTCAACATTCTAAAGGTAGAGTCCACAACACTTTTTAAAAACTCAGCTCTAATTTATTGAATGTCAGTATGGCAATCAGATTTTTTAGTCTATTTTCACTGTATTGAACCTTTATTTATCATGACATTTCTTGCAAGCAAAAGAATGTTGAAAGTTTAGTATAGGTTTTTGATTGGCAATTTAAAGCCATTGATTGTTAACTGGACTTATTGAAATGAAGCATTTCATTTCCATTTTTCTTTTGTTTATTTGTATTCTGTGGGGGGGTGGCATAACTGGTGGTGCTTGGACTTGCTTTTTGGATCTTTGCTCAGAAAATTACTACAGATAGGGCTTGGGGAAATATGTAGATCCAAGGGTCAAGCTAAAATCAGCCAATATGCAAGTCAAGCACCTTCACCTTCTTACTAATTCTCTGGGTCCTTTAAATCATCTTTTAAAATTGATGCTCAATGATTATAAAGTTTGCATTTGCTTCCTTGCTACTACACTGTTCCTTCTTGTACACCTTATGTTTAATTTTGCAGTGGGCGATTTTCATGTCCTCTTCAATCATCTTCTCAATATATTATGTCAATATTATAATGTAGTTGTCCTGAAATTCTCAGCCTGTAACACTTTTTAAGTTTAAAATAAGTAAATACATGTGCATTGTCTTCGACTGTGTTATTCTCTTTTTAATTTTACTGTTTAAATATCTTACTATCTTCAAGTAAGAACTGTTTTTTGTCTTTTAGAAGAGACAAAAAACTTTCCTTGCAAAGTTGCATTAATAGCCATAAACTTCTAAATATGATGTCTGTCTATAAAATTGTGTTTCATTCCTTTGTATTTGAATCATAACCCCTGAGGATAGAATATTATTTGGGGGCATTTTTTAATCTAACTTATTTTCTATGCTTATCTGGTCTTGGAGTTTTATTTTGTATATTTTTTATGAGTCTTCCAGGGCTTCCTTTATCAGCAATCTTCCACCTTGATCTTGCTTTCCCCAAGATTCTAACTTCATCTTTGGCTCTTTCCATTATAATTATAATGTATCTTGATACTGATCTATTTAGGTTGATAGTTTTGGAACTCTTGTCTAGGTTCATGTGTTGACTTTCAACCTGGGAAAGTTTGACCAATTTACTTGGCCAATTATTCTTCCATAATTACTTCTCCTTCCTCCAAGATACCTATCATTCAGATGCTGTTTCTTATGAAACTGCTCCCAACTATTTTCTGAGATTTTTTTCTTTCTTTTAATTTTTACTTCTTTTGATCTTTCTTAATGGTTTCATGAGTCTTCTCCCCAAATCTACTGGCTCAAGTCTTGGCTTCTGTCAATCTGTCATTGAGTTTATCGATCAGGTTTTGAGTTCACATACTGTGCACTTCTTCAGTGCTTTCTTCTGATGTATTTCACATTCCCTAGGTACTCACCACTAGAGTTCCTTGTGCCTTGTGAATTTCTCCTAAAGATTCTTATCCTGTGGTCTTCCTCTGTGGAGCCAATTTAAGATCAAGTTCTAATAATGTATAATAGCTTATCTTTCTTCACTGGTTCACAAATAATTAAACACTAAATTAAAATAGTACTGATAGAGCAATTCTTGAGTCTTTAGATTTGTAATATGATGCTCTATAGAATAAAATAAAACTTATTCAATGATAGTAATAATCTAAAATGATTAACAAAACAACATAACATGAAAACACTTATATTTACATTATATCCATTAGTAATCAAAGAAGTCGAGCTGGAATACTACTACAGTAAGAGTGCTTGTCTTACACACATCTGACTCACGTTTGACCTGGGCACCCAGGTGGACCCTGAGTCCACGAACAGTGATACCTGAGAACAACAGGAAGCCTGTGCACACAGGAGTGGCCAAACAAAATGACAACAAAAATATTGTCAAAGGAGAAAAAAAGACAAAATACTTGTTGAGTCAATTTAAATTCACAGGTATACTATTCCTATGAGAAGAGTATTTTTAAATCATCCATTTTATGAATGAATTAATCTTTAGTACATTATTTTTAATTATTAAATCCTACATACAATGCATTTCATGTAATGAAATTTTGCAGCGGATTTTGTTTCCATATAATAATAAGACTTTTTAACTTGCCCATATGTAATGTGTAAAATCTGTACATAAATATTTTCTCTTTTTTCATTCCCTCTAATCATCTTTATTTTTCATAAGTTGGCACTAAAAAATTTAGTTAACATGAAATCTTTATTAGTGAACCATTCACCTTATGGAAAAAGTTAAATATGATTGAAATTAGGAAGAACTTTAAGAAATTAATATTTTAAAGAATTAAGTAAGAATATATTTAATTTAAATATTTTTCATTTAAATTAAATATCATGCCTCTTAATTTTGTTTCAAACAACTCTACAAGTTTTTTTTTTAAAGTTTAAAGGTTAACTAATTATTTTAAGTTACTTAAAGGTACTTGTGCACAAAATCAAAGAGTTCTGTGGCAATATACAGAGAGACCTCCTGATGAACTCACATTACTCTCCTAAATCATTTCTAAACAAATATTTACCGAGCTCCTGCTAAGGAAGATGCTGTGCTGGTTGCTGGTGAATCAATGATGAACAAGAAGGTCAAATATTGACCTTCAAGGAAGCATATGCAGTAAATGAAGAGACAAATCATGACCAAGAATAAAATAATTATTGCATCAAATGCACAAAAGAGAAAAACGATGCTATGATGAGTGAAATAAAAATATTCTTTAATTCATAAAAATATGAACTTTATAAATAGAAAAATATAGAAAATACAATGATAGTATTCCTTACTTATGCTATTGTAAATTGAAATGTTTGATTTTACATTTGTAAGGTAGTTGTGAGTGTAAATCAATTTTTCCAGCACAGAAAGTAATGTGGCAATACCTCTTAATATATTAAAACATACACCTTTTGACCCTTATTTTAGAAAGAGGATATGGGATATAAGGCCGTTTTCATTTGTGCAAAATGGCATCATCTACAATGTTGCTCACTGAAAATGTGTTCTGAGCAAGCAGTAATGGAAAATGGCTAAATATCTGACAATAAAATACTGATTTTATTGCAATAATTTTTGCCATAATTGAATGCATTGTAGCTTTCAAACAACACAGAAATAGTACAAAGTTGCTTGTTAGCTTACTTGAAAATATTGATCAGTCTGTAAGATAGTGGTAAGGGAAAAGACTCATTGACCTCATGTACTAAAAATAAGTTCTTAATAGTTTCCATATGCCTTAAATAATAGAAGTGTAATGGATAGAGATCTTTGTTTGGTTTTGGAACCATACTTTGTGGTGCTCAAAGCTAATGTGTGTATTTGTGCTCAGGAATTCTCTGGTGGGTGTTGGGGTGCTATTTATGTATGATACAGAAGTCAAACTTTGCCAGGCATGTACAAGGTGAGTGTACTACTATTGTACTATCTCATAGGTCAGGAGATTTTTTTTTAAATGTACATAGCTGTTTTAGCTGTTATATCACTTTTTTTGTTTTGTTTTGTTTTGGGGCCACACCCAGTGACACTCAGGATTTATTCCTGGCTCTGAATTCAGAAATCGCACCTAGCATGCTCAGGAGACCATAAGGGATGCTCAGAATCAAACTCAGGTCAGTTGTGTGCAAGGCAAACACCCTACTTCTGTGCTATTGTTCTGGCCCTGAGCTTTTTAATTACATTTTGATGAAGTCAATATATTATGCTTTAAACCTATAAAATAATTTTATTTATAGAGATAAAAATTCCTCACAGTATTTAATATGGCTTTCTTAATACCAAGTTTATACCTTCAGGGTTTTGCTTAGAGTATATTTAATTGATTGTGTCAGATTAAATTAAAAACATGCATTAAAATAAATTATATTCAAAGCACTGTACTCTTATGATATAAAATTAAATATTCAGACCCTAGCTTTCGAGAATTTTGTGAGAAAGCCAGAAATTTCTATAAAAGATAAATTTAGAAAATTAAATTAGTATGTGTATGATGACTTTACAGCTTTACTGTATTTTGAAAAATCTCTGAGTTATCCTAAAGTTTTGGATTTAAATAAAAAGAGGCTGGAGTAGAGATATAGGGCATTTGTCTAACACAAAACCAACTCAGGTTTGACGTTCAGCATCCTATGTGGTTCACATGATACTTCCAGAATAATCCCGAAATGTTACTATTTCCAAGTGTTATCCTGGAATACTTATGGGTGTAACTCAAATATGAAAACAATAATAATTAAAATTCCTAGTATGTAATTTCAAAGTACTGTTTATCCTATGTAAATCTTTGGGAATATTTTTCAAATATTATTAACATAAATATGATTTAAAAAATTTATACCCAAAATATATATAAAGAGAATTCCAAAGAAACCTGCATTTCGAATTTATGCAATTACTCATTATTATAATTATATAAAAACTCTAACAACAGTTTAAAGATAGAAATGTATTGAGTCTCATCAAAATTAAACAGTTAACATTGTCAGTGCCGGAGTAATAGAACAGTGGGTAGAACATTTGCCTTGCACCAAACCAACCCAATGTTCAATTCCTGGCATTCTATATGGTCTCCCAAGCCTACCAGGAGTAATTTCTGAAGCACAGAGCCAAGAGTATCCCCTAAGCATCAAGGGGTGTGGCACAAAATTTAGGGGAAAAAGAAACAAGAAAAAAAACAGTTAATATGGTCAAAGTTAAAGTAAATATTTAAAATAAGTTAATATTGAATCAGAAAGATAATACAGTACGCAAAATTATGGTTTTGCACACAGCAGACCTACGTTCAATTTGTGACACCACATATGGTTCCCAGAGTCTTACCAGAAGTGATCCCTGAATATAAAGTCAGAAGTCAAAGCACTGCTGGGAATAGCTCTCTCCCTCACTAAAATAGAAAAGAAAAACAAACAAACAAACAGAAAGCTTGACATGGCCTATTTATTTTCTTATAGGTACCATTTTATTTTCTACTCAAATTTATTAAATGGATTTTAAAGTATAATAATGCATGCAAACATTTTTGTTATGCCTTAGATACTTGCATGATAGAAGTTAATGAGATATAGATCATTCAAAGCAAAAACAAAAAAGTAGACATATCTGAAGTTGCCAAAAAGAACTACATGCTTAGAAATCAAATATATCACTTATACCTCTTCTATTCAGCATGGACTCAGAATTCGCATCCCTAAAATGAGGGGTGGATTTTTAAAAACAGATGTGAACTTGGATACAGGGCTTTGAAAGGGTATTTGCAAGTAAGAAACCCTGAAGCGTAAGCTTATTTGGCGTTCCAGAAATCCATTCTGCTTCTCTTAGCAAATTGAATTTTCCTTAAAAATTTTCATTCTCTGGTTTAATCTGAATATTTATTTAAGGAAGGAAGTGTAAGTATAAATAAAGACCTAGAAAATTAAAAAGAATTTTCCATATCACTGTTTAGATTACCCTCCCCCATTTTCTTAGGCTTTCTTCATTTGAGGAAAGAAAATTAAATCTGCCATATCAGTTTCTGAACAGACCAGAAATTTCCATTCGTAGAACATAGCAATCTTGCAATCCAATTTACATACTGTTACTTCAGCCCACATATGGAAATTCAACAATGATTTTTCTCATTCTTCACAGGGGATTTTCACAGTAGCAGTTCTGACAATTAATTATGCTACCATTGAGCATTTATTAGTATGAAAACACAAGGCTCTTTCCCTCCAAGTGCCCCCTTTTCAGCCTTCGTTTCAGAAATATGTTTAAATGCTGCTGTGGTAATAAAACGTCAGACACATCTAAGGTTTCTTTGCATTATGCTGAGGTGTGAAGAACCAGCTTCTACTAATTCTGGTACTCGGGTTATCTAATTCTCCAAACAGAAAGAGGGAAGGGAGGAGGTAGACGTTCTGAGAAGCATCCCCTGGTTATTGTTGCTAGGGCAACTGCTACTTGGCATCTTCCAAACAGTCATCGTCTGTCACACTTGGGGTATAATTCACAGGCATGCAACACATATGAGTGGGTTAGGGAAAGAAGGTGGGGGAGGGATGAGGATTCATGTAAACAAACGAGGGAATTTTAAATAGGCACATAAACAATAGCGCACGTCTAATATTTATTTATGAAGGGGAGAGAGGATAAGATGGGAGGAATATTGTTTTGAATATATCAGCATCCCAGCTAAATAGTAGTGTTTTTCTTATTGTACAAATTAGTTAGCTCTACCCATTTCAATAATTGTCTCCCCATCTGCCTCCTTTTATAAGAATCCAATCTTTATCCAAATACCAGTCTTCCATAGTATAGCCTCAAATTAAATATATGCACAAATTAAGATATCCTTTTTCTTTTCAAAAATTTTAAGAGAGAACAAGAATATTTTAAATGACTTTGTTGTTTAGCTGAATGTCTGACTTGCAAGCCAGCCTGGTTTTATTGTAAGAGAAGATAAAGTCTTACCCAAATAATCATTTACAAACAACAGTAAGAAGCCTAAAATAATTGTGGCTAAGTCTAAATTGATAGTTCTCTTAGATTTTTGTTTCTTAGAGACAAAGTGTCATGTTAATCCCTTCAACTACTATTTTTTCACATTATAACAAGTTATTTTATGCATTTTGATGAAAAGTGATACCACTTTTCAAATCATACAGCACAAAATAAAGCCTTTACAATATCTGTCATGAAAGTCACATAAATTCCAAACAGTTTCAACCTCTTATTAGCATTTACTGGCATCTCTTCATTATAAAAATGTGAAGGGCATATTTCAATGCCTCACATTTGCAAAATGGAAATAGTAACAAATGCATTTGGGGAAGCAAGTGGAAAGAACAATAATTTTAACCAAATTACACTCGATAAATGGGAGGAAATGTTCATTTAAAAGATTAAATTGGTAAGAATAAGAAATGGAAAAAAATGCTGACCATAGCATTTTATACCCTTAGACATAATTAGAAAATACTTTTATGTAAGTCAAATACATTTTTGTAAGCCAAATATGTACTTTTCTATAACCAGAAAAACAAACCTAGAGGAAGACCCCAAAGGAAATAAAATACATAATTATCTAATGACTAGGATTAACATAGCATGGTAGCTCATCCAAATCAGGCAAATTTAAGTATTATTCTACATATTTTTAATGGAAATGCTCAAATATTGTGAATCAATACCCTCGCTGCTTAGAGCTCTAGGGAAAGGATAATCGCTTCATGGCAACCAAAATAAAAATGATAGTTTACTTTTGCTAAGCATTTATTATCTTCCAGACACTATTGCAAACATTTCACAGGGATTCTTATTTATTGCCCATACTGCAATTATGATGTAGACAATGAATTGAATTATACTTACTAAAACAATTATAAAAATATAAAACACATGGTATTATATAAGAGGCTGTGTTAATTTTAGAAAGAAATGGCAGTATGGAATCACTGATTCTTTTTTCATTAGGATCATGTACTAAGTCATTTGGTTAGCTGCTCACTCTCCACATGTGTCTGTGATCTTTTATTTGAAGTTCTCAGTGAAGCTTCTCTATCTAACCCTCATTCTTCCATGCAGATCCTCCTGATTATCATCCATTGTGTATGTCTGGTTCCCACCCAGTTCCTTTTGTACACTAGTATTTTCACTGATCCCTAAGATTGGAGGCTGAAGCAACTGAGAGTCTCATATTTATATCCTAGCTTACTTATCCTGGGAATTCTTTACTAAGATGTGTTTGATAATATCTTCTTCCACTTCCTGCCTTATTTCTTTTGTTTAAATACCTTAAATAGCAGACAATTTGAATTTATATTTTCCATGTTTTACATTTGGAGAGTTGGTTGCTGACAATAAGATCTTCTCCCTCCTCAATATCAAATACAAATATAGACAAAGATACACACAAAAAATACTATATCTCTTGATAATTTATGTGGTTGTTTTTCCTATCATGTAGAATGAATAATAGAACCACTACTCTGCTATTAAGGATAAAATTCTCATGGGAATAAATTCTGAGGGAACAATAACCGAGTCATTCTAATTTCTAATTTCTTTAGCTCTGTCCCATGTAAATACTTAGTGTTGCTCCTTATACACAGAAGATTTTAGTAAGTTATTGTAAATTAAATGGGATCATATGATAGGAAACTGGCTTTTTAATTTACATTAATGAGTAAAGGAATCAGGATAAACATGACTGTGCTCTAACATGCACACCCAAATCTCAGTGGTTTTCATAACAGAAGTTTGATTCATTCACAATGTCCATGCCTGGAGATTAGCATGAAATTGTGTACATCATAGTCACTTATTTTCTAAGTTGATGCCATCATCTCTATACTTGGCACCAGGGGGACTGACTCAGGGAAAGGAGATTATGATGAAAAGAGAACTCTAAATGTCTGTCTATTTAAAAAAGAAAGAAATTGCAGTAAAAGGACACTAGATATTACATACATTTAATATGGTAATTTATATTTTGAAAAAGCATGAAAGTGTATCCTAAAACATGTGAAATAATGTGAACTAAAATCTCAAAGCTGTAAATCAAGAAATAGGAGCTGGAGAGAGAACAGAGCGGTAAGGCATTTTCCTTGCATGCAGCCAGCCTGGCACAGCCCCGATTGAATTCCTGGCATTCCATATGGTTCCCTGTCTTTTCCAGGAGCAATTTCTGAGCACAGAACCAGTGTATCCCATTAGCATCGACTGGTATGGCCCAAAAGACCAATCAACTAATCAATGAATAAATAATCTGAAAGTTAAAAAAAAATGTCTGCCTTAAAAATATCAGTATCATCCCCTCTGAAAAATTAGTAGATATATTGAAACAATATGCCCAATCAAAATTCTTAAATTATAGAAAAGAACAACTTTTCTATTGACCAAAGATTTAAAAATGCACTGTAAATCTGTAAACAATTAACAAAGAGTAAGTATGATGCATGCTCTTTAAACACTTTTCCTCAAGAAAACAACATTAAATTAAATAAATTTGGTTATTTTATTCTAGAATGAAATTTGTGTGGCAGAGAGTGGGGAGAGAAAAGACAAAGATAAAAGGAGAGTAGAAAATATATATCAATGGCAAGTAGGATATCATTTTCACAGAGGAGGGCTAGAGATGAGAGAGGACAAGTGAGAAGACAAGTGATCCCAGTCACACAGTAGCAAGAAACTGAAGCAGAGAGGTAGTGGAATTTTCTTTGTGACTCAGAAGAGTCATTTTAACATCCAGGTCTGTGCACTTCAAAAAGAACATTATTGCTCCATGCCAAGCATTCCAGTCTATGAGATACACTGCAACACATAAACACCACTATACTGTAAAGAAGAGCAATGCAGTATCTCATCATACCACCATCATGCCATGCTTGGGAACAAATTGGTGCTTCCAAAATTAGTTTGGAAAAATAGTATTTTGAAAACTATGCAATATTTAGATTAAACACAATAAATAACCCTTCCTTACCTAAATGTTTTTTTCTATTTTATTTTACTTTTTTTTCATAATAATAAGCTTTTCGAAATCTTGAAGAAACATTGACAAAAATTACTTAAATTTTCTGTGATAGCCACAACAGTCAACAGTTTTGTTCAGTTATCTTTTATTTCTTTGTGTGTATATATGTTTGTTATAGATACACAGAAATTGAACACATGTAAATATGCTTATAGTAGCTTCTCTCTAAATAAGTCACAATATTAAATATGGAAGTTGGAAAACAACTGCTTACTCCCATGGAAATGATTATTGAATTAAAATACTATCTGCACTGCAAGATAATTTGCTAAGTGATTGCATGTATTGGAGCTATAAGACTTTCTTTAGAATTATCATAAAGGTCATATGATATGTTATATGAAATGATGCCCAATTTACTTTTGTTTTCTCCCCAGAACATTCAGTATCTAAAGTAAAAGAAGGAATAAATCCAGTATATTTTATGTTATTTGATTCTAATTCTATGACTAAAGTTAGATAAGCTTACTCATATCTGGGGCCCGGGAGATAGCATGGAGGTAAGACGTTTGCCTTTCATGCAAAAGGTCATTGGTTCGAATCCCGGTGCCCCATATGGTCCCCTGTGACTGCCAGGAGCAATTTCTGAGCATGGAGCCAGGAGTAACCCCTGAGCACTGCCGGGTGTGACCCAAAAACCAAAAAAAAAAAAAAAAGCTTACTCATATCTGAATCAGAAAAATACCTCTTTGAATCATAACAAATTAGATCCAATAGCCTTATTTATATCCAATATCACAGAGAAAGTCTACCACCCAAATTATATTATTTCACTTCAACGATTTTAAAACCCAAAATGTACATTTTCTAGAATGAATCTGTTATCAACTATCTCCAGGTTCAACCATTCTTTCTATGCCTATTATTATTATTATTATCAATTATCTCTATTTTTAAGTTGTAATGATCTTGCAGAATTCTAGTTATGAGCCATTTAACTATTGTACAACAAATATTCATTGAGCAATTACCATTTTCCGACTATTAAATCAGTTTAAATTTCCGATTATAAATCAGTTCAATGAAATAGGTGATATTTACTTTCTGAAGTTTTGAGTCAGTGATTGTACTGAATCTGTGGAAATAATAACTTGGTATCAATCTTAACTAATAACTACATTTCTAATTAGGGCAGTGTCAGATTGAAATGTTCTCTGAACATTATAACTTATAAAATCTAAACTCATTGATATTTTGACATCTGTACTTTAACATTGTTAAATGTTTTAATAGTAATTAATATTTATAGATTATGTATTTTAAATATATGCTATTCATAAAAGAAATACATATGATTATGATGATCTGAAAAACTGTGTGTATGAAGCAAAGGCAGAAAATTAAAGTCATTGGAAAAAGTATCAAACGCCACTGTTTCAGTGCTAAGTTGCAAAAGGGAGCATATGCATAAGCAATACTTAATAAGACAACAATGAAAGCCAAAAATATATAAAGAGAAAAGCATTTTGTTTTTCCTTAAGGTAGCATTACACAGTGGACAGGGCACTGAAATAAAAATTATAAAACTAAATACAATTCAGATGGTGTAAGTCTACATCGCTTAACTTTCCTTGAGGCTTGAAATCCTGATCAGTAATTTTAAGTGATAAGTCCCATTATGCTCTGGTTATCATTATAATTATTTATTCACTTGATGATATTTTTGAAGCTGATATAATTTTGGATAATGTTCAAAAATGAATGCTTTAATATATTTTTTACAAAGGAAAGAGATAAGCTATAGGTGAATACAGTATGAAATTAAAAATATTGATACTCTCACAACAGATAGTCATGAAATGGTACAGTCATGTAGAGATAGAGCAAAGCTGTGACTCTCTGTAAAATAATTATCAGATGATGAAATACCTATTTTCCATCTAGAGACTCCTCCCACACATCAGACAGAGAGAAGAAACAAATCTTCGTAAATACAGTATGGATAACCAAACAGAAATCAGCATTATTTGCATCCTTTTAATGGAATAAAATACTCATGTTATATTAGGGGAAAATATGGAAAAAGAAGCCTGGAAATGAGATCTTTCCTTATTATTTTAAAATAATCAATGTTTAAAACTAATTGCTTTCAGAATCTGACTAGAAAAAAGAAAGTCACAAAGTTTTATTGAAGATCAATTCAAAAATATTTAAATTAAATATGCTTTTATTTTATTTTACTTTAAACACTAATATTCCTCAAGGATCAAATGTGCCAATGTATACTTTACATTTTATTCTGATCCACCCAAAAAGAGTGTTATTAGTAGCAATTTCTGAACGCTTACGCAGGAGTAACCCCTGAGCATCAAATGGGTGTGGCCCAAAAATCAAAAAAAAAAGTTAATATATAAATGACCTAAAATAATCATGACAGATGCAAATTTGAAGGATTTCTATTATCTGACTTTAAGGCTTACAATAATTAAATTTATCAAGACATCTTAGATAAGAATAAGCATGCTGATTAAATAAAAAGGAATATGAGAAATAATCCCAACATATCCATTTTCACTTATTCCTTTTTGGTTTTTGAGTCATACCTAGCTGTGCTCAGGGACTAGGGGGTTAGTCTGACTTTGCATTCAGGAATCAGTGGAGGAACTTGGGGAATTTATGTCATGCTGGGGATTGAACGTGGGTTAACTGTGTACAGGCATGGACTCTGCCTGTTGTACTATATCTCTATTTCTCTTATAAATACATTAAATGAAATTTAATGAGAGTAAAAGTTTTCCCACCAAATTATGTTAAAATAAGTAGAAATAATATCTAAACTAGGTTTAGATCTGTACAACTGCCACGCCTTTACTTCTGATAAAATAATTAATTCGAGAATTATACTAATTGCAAATCATAGCAGTTACAGAAAAAAAATTAAGTGTAGCATTGATAGAAAAAAACTTTTCTGCAAATTTATCTACAAGTTCTCTGAGTTCCTCAGACCACACAAAGAAATTAAAAAGTAAAGAAATGTGTATTCTATAAAAATTGTAAAAGCATGCTACAAAATGAAAAGCAAGTCACTACCTAAAAAAATATTTTTAGAAACAATAATTAAAAAAAACTTTTATGATGAGTGCAAGACATAACTACCTCACAATGTAAGGTAAGAAAGTAATATACATATATTTATATTAATAAATATGTTCATATTTTATATACATATATACTTAGATTATATAAATACATATAGACAAAGATATTTATATATGACAAATAAACTCATGATATCATCCTTTGGATTTTTAGTTATCAAGGCAATGCAAATTTAAAACACAATGAGATACTTTACACAAACTAGAATGGCTATAATTAAAAATTTGACACCTTAAATGATCAGCTTTTGGAAGTATAAAACTCTCATAAACTTCTGGTAGAAACTCATTTCTTTCTTATAAAGGTAAAAACATATGTGTTTTTTGCTTTTGCAATTGGAATCTTGAATCTTAATCTATCCTTTTTTAGGAGGGAGGGGGGTGGTTTTTGGGCCACACCTGAAGGCATTCACTGGTTATTCCTGGCTCTGCACTCAGAAATCACTCCTGACAGGCTCAGGAGACCATATGGGGTGCCACGGATCAAACCCAGGTTCATCCTAGGTTAGCAGCGTGCAAGGCAAATACCCCACCTGTCACTCTGGCCCCTGCAATTATAATCTTTATTATTTAACCTTCCCATATAAAAGCACATTTCAAACAAAGGATTCTAAAAAGATTATTAATTGATGTGTTTTCCTAATAAAAGCTAGAACGAATGCAGTTGTTCATCAACACTAGAATGAATAAGTAAATAATATATGCAAATATATATGACTAACTAATATATAACTAATATATACCTAACTTTATAACAGAAATCAGGCAATTATGACTATTGAGAGATTGATTGGGGATGAAAAGAAAAAAAATCGAATATATAGATAGTCATTTCATAATGAACGTATGTGCATATACCATATTTTCCGACGTATAAGATGACTTTTGAAACAAAAAAAAAAGTCAATCTAAAGTCGGGGTTCGTCTTATATGCCGAGTATATCCCGAAAAATGTTTCAATATGCCGCTAAATGAAAATTGTCTGAATATTGCCAAAAAATGAATTTTCCAACTCGATCCTACACCAATCACTGCAAGGCCACCTCTCTAACTCAGCCAATCCAAGCAGGCTTTTTATGCATGAAATTTAGACAATGTTCTGGACCCGAATCTACACTGTCAAAAGCCTGCTCAAATGGGACAGAGTCAGAGAGGAAGTCTATTACAGTATAACCTTTGAACATTGCTTGTTGTGATTGGCTCACTGTGGTACATACAGTTGCAGCACAGGAAGGTTAGTCTGATACAGCGAATATAGGCCTAAATCTATGTTTGAACTGCAAAATTAGGGGTCGTCTTATACGCCCGTCTTCTTATATGCTGGCAAATACGGTAAATGTATGTATTGTTATATACTCTACACTTACTATATTATCTAAAATATAATTATAGTATAATATCCTTTCTATACTATTGATTTCCACTGTATAAAAACTTATGTTAAATACAAGAACTGGAAAGATAATATAGAATTTTGTTGACCTCATTTAATCCCTGTTATCACATCTAGGCCCCTAAGCACCACCAGGAATTGTTCTTAGACATAAAACATGTGTGTCCTAAGCACCACCAAAAAAAAAAAAAAAGTTAATATATAAATGACATAAAATAATCATGACAGATGCAAATTTGAAGGATTTCTATTATCTGACTTTAAGACTTACAATAATTGAATTTTTCCACATACACTCTTATATAATTATAAATAACTAGATTTCAATTCCAAGAAACTACTAAGAGGCAAAATTTGAGGGAGAAGTTTTTAGTGACCATATAGATTTATCTATTTCTTTT
>PVKC010017915.1:0-20577 GCA_004027635.1 Crocidura indochinensis
CTTCTATTGAATGAGTCTTAACAGTGAAGTACCAATCCAATCACTTAGCTGAAAACAAATCTTTAGACTAAGATTCAAGAATCTTTTAGTGAGGCCTCTTTGCACCTTTCATTTTTCTCAGCATACCCACCATGGACTCTTGGATGCTTTGTGAAAATAATCTTTCATTTCCTATGTCTTCTGAATTTTGTTACTTTTTCCTCATCTTTGATATCTACTCATAACCAAAGAGAATACATAACATACCCTCAATAGCTCAGCCCACATTTTATCATTCTCGGTGATAGAATTTTTCAAGATAAAATTGATGGATCACAGACTTCAGATTCACTTAGGTTCCTTGCTAATAATTTTGATATATTAACCCATCTACAACCTTTTGAATTTGATAAACTGATGACAGGCTCCATAAATCTGCATTTTATTAATGTGATACCAATGACAAACTGCTATACTATATCCATGGCTTTTTTTTCCATTTTTTTGAGGTGATATCAAAAGATATCAAATCATATCAATATTATATCACTAGAGTGATAAAAGTGATGTTGAAAATTACTCCCAAATTTTTTTGACACTAATTTATGATATTGTTAATGATAGAGTTTCATGCAGTAAATAGTTTTAAACTTTTATATACAGTTAAAAATTTTATTATGATTTTTGTTTTGGTGAATTTTTATATTATTATATTAGTTGATTATATGCAAAACCAAATTAATGTAATAATAATATTAATTAATATAAAATTAATTCCATATTAGTTGTTTCATTATAAGTGTGTATGTGTGGTAATTATAATTCTCAGGAGAAATTCTGATTTCATACATCTGTCCTGCATCAGTTGTAGGGTCAAATGGATACTCTTGTGTACATGAAATGCATAGTTAATACTTATGAGTGGAATCATTCTGGATATTCTTCTAATTTTATTCACATACTTTTCTGCTTAATTCTATTTCCTGATGTTCTGTTCTGTTCTTTTTCTTTTTCTTTTTTTTTTTTTGATCCACTATTCTTTGCTTACCACTTCCCTTTTAACTAGGAATGTTTTCAGCCTTCTGTAAATGACCCTTGAGAGAGTCTTCAGTACAGATTGTCTTAAATCCTGATTATCAGTTTTTAAGAAGTCTAATCCAAGACCTGGCATTCTCAGATACTTTGTCTTCAAAACAGGAACAAGATACAATTTCACATGTTTATTTTATTAAAGGAGATAATTTTTATAAAATACTGAACATAAAATGGCTTATGATATTTAATTAAGGCCAATGATTAGTGTTGATGTTTCAACATTTTTTTAATTGACTAACTTTTCTGATTATTTTTTGCTCTGTTCAGGTTTCCTTCATATATACTTTCTGCACAGTTGCCTAACACTATATTTATTTGTCTATTTATAATTTCAAATGGTGCCAGAGATAAAAATCCAGTTATCTTTAATATCAAGCTCTATCACTAGTCATATTTTATATCCCATAGGCTATATTTTAAAATCTCTCTCTATATATTTTTTGTTTGTCTTTTTTGGACCACACCCAGTGACGCTCAGGGGATACTCCTGGCTATTCGCTCAGAAGTCGCTCCTGGCAGGCACGGGAGACCATATGGGGAACCGGGGGATCGAACCGCGGTCTGTCCTAGGTTAGCGCAGGCAAGGCAAGCACCTTACCTCCAGCACCACCGCCCGGCCCCCTTAAAATCTATATTTTGAGTCAGTTTTCTACTCTGAGTTCTGTGGTAACTCACTACCTATGCTTTCTTGATAAAGTGAAAACTTAAGAATAGTATGCAAATATTATCAGTGAACAAAGAACTTTATTCCTCTAATTTCACTTCTGATGCTTTCAACAATTGAGACCTCTGCTTTCAACTTTTCCAATTGCTTTGAACCTCCACAATGTCAAGCAGTTTAAGCCTCTACACATTCTGCCTTAAGATAGATAGGTAGGTAGATAGATAGATAGATAGATAGATAGATAGATAGATAGGTAGGTAGGTAGGTAGGTAGGTAGGTAGGTAGGTAAGTAGGTAGGTAGGTAGGTAGATAGATAGATAGATAGATAGATAGATAGATAGATAGATAGATAGATAGATAGATAGATAGATAGGTAGGTAGGTAGGTAGGTAATAGGTAGGTAGGTAGATAGATAGATAGATAGATGATAGATAGATAGATAGATAGCTTTATAGCATCATAGCATCAACAGTTGCTCCATACTTACTTAGAATTTAAGGAAATTCCCTTGATAATATAAATTTTCTCACAGTATTTGCCCTAATGTTTTAGGGTTAGGACTTAATAAATTTTAGGTATGATTAGCTTATTTCTCTCCATAAATTAAACTAATCATCTTTGATTCCACAATGTTAGACATTGTACCTGAGACAGTATATTGAAGAAATTTCTTAATGAATTAATATGTTAAGATAAAATTTAAGTTATGAAAATAATAAACTCTTTCCTACATTACTGGAGTATTCTCTCATTAGGGCTAGTAATATCCTAATAGAACTTCAAGACTTACAGCACTAAAAAGCTACCTCACCTCACAAGCAAGACTCCTCACAACTCCCTAATTTTAACTACTGTACTCCTGTTTCCTACTGGCAAGATAAAGCTTTTTTTGTAATTCATTTAGCTTAATATGGCGAGTATGTGAGTTTGTGCTTCTAGATGAAGTATTCAACTGCTATTTTTACATGTGGGATAATACAACTCAAAATTGTGCACAGGTGGAATATCATAACAATGACATTAGGTTTGAGGAGTTCCAGTACTTCTCTTCTATCAAATTATTTCTTAAATGCAACTACCCTTAGAACCTACTCAGCTTAATTTTTTCCTTTTACCAGTGTGTAAGAGGGATTTGGATCAATAGTTTAATTGCCACACTTGCTTCATCTATGAAAGTAACTTTTAATAAAAAAATAGACAATGTACTTAAACTTTGTATTTCCTGAATCTTATGAATCAACAGTTTACTTTTTGGCTATATTTAAAAATATGCAACGTCATTGGGAAAATTTCCACAATCAAATGAAACACCTATATTTACAGACTGTTACTTAATTTGAAATTTAAGATCTTTTCTTACCCTTTCAATTTGCTACTGTTAGTGCTGACCCCTAAGCTGCTTGTCAGTTTTTCTTTAAGGAATATACATTCTTAAGTACTTCTCATTTAGACAGAAGCCTTGACATACAACACAAGTGGACTACTCACCTTTTACAAAACAGTTAAGCTACTTATCAGATTCCCTGGCTTCTAAACCACTGTTTTCTGTCAGGTGAGAAAGACTATCCTTTTGGGAGATCAAGGGCCATTAGATATAATTAACTTTCCCTATTCCTTGCCTCTCAGGAGATGGATTTTAAACAACTACTACGCATCTCACCATGGTTTGTGATTACATTCTATTAGATGTGATGAAGCATCTTTAGAGAAAAGAGCCATCATTATGAAGTGAGTTTAAAAACAAATTCCCATGAGATCCGATAATTATCTCATGAAGAAGGGATTATCTGCCTACAGTAAGAGGATTTATTTTGTTCATTACTGTACTGATAGTCATAGCTTGCAGTATGATAGAAACAGGAGAGAGAGTGAAGCCTATAGTCTCAGGAGAACAGAAAGATCACTTCAGTTCAGTAAAACGATTCAGCCACAAAACAAAAATGAAGTGTAAATAACAGTCATGCTCTAGAAGAGAACTTGATCAGATTACACCAATGCAATTAAACAGAATAGCTAAATGTTGCTTTGGTTCACTATCTCTGGTTTTTAATTCCTGTGTGGCAACTACAAGTTAGTAGAATATATTTAAATAAAAGTACTTCATTACCTTCTTCAAATGAGAACTGTGACAAAAAAAAATACCCCATGGAGGAAAGCCTATGAAAGCAAGACAGAAGGGTAGAAGAGAAGAAAAAGCTGGCTTCATCTGACAGCTGACAAAGAAAGTGATGTGATGTGACCATTCCATGTTGAGCAGGAAATGAGACAAAATTGATCCAAAAAGCCAAAGTCAAAGCCTAAGAGTGATGCTTACTTATTTTTTTTAGCAGATTTGCAAAAATCCCATATTTGTGTATATTTCAGAGCACTGAATTTCCTTCCCTAGCCAAATAATTTTATTCTGTACTGTGTGGACCACTTTTAATACGTCAGTAATAAAATATATAAGGATAGGTCACTGAGCCCTGGAAATATATACATTCTCAAAAAGGAACTAGATATGAGTGTCCCCTAATGGACATTTGATATGGCCCATCAAAAGCACTTGGCTTCACTCTCATTTTGCAGATGAAGAACATTAGCCAGAAAAGGGGCCTAGATCACTAGTAAACTGGGATAGGATGTTCTTTACTCATCAATGGATGCCAAGTTCATGATTAAGCTACAGAAAACAGGTTGTATGCATGATTTTCATATGTGTGTCTTACAAAGTATCATGTTTCTACATAAATAAGTATTATATCTCTAAATCATATAAAAGGTTTAGAAATCTAGTGGATAAACATAACCTTATAACATTATGGCCCACCTGCTAGCTATCATTTAAGCTTGTTACCTATGTGATCAAAGGTAAAGCTCAAACACCCCTCATGAGACACCTCCTGTAATCCAGGTGAGAGGGAGCAGAATACTTCTAACAACATGACTGGGAAATTGGTAAGAACAGGATTAAACCTGGTAATTTGAATCTCAACCCACAACTTTTCTTTAGACTCTTTAAATTGCCTTCAGCTCTTCCCTTAGCTGAGTCTCAGAAAATTCTTCTGGTTGAAGTTCCTGCTTTGCATTAGCAAATTGAACAGGAATTTGCAAATAATAATGCTGTAATTCTCATGTCCTCTTCTGCGAAGTCTCTTGTTGGCAGCACTGAATAAGATGGAAAATTCTGCAAGCTGTTTGAAGAAGCCCGAATGGCCCAGTGGCAATTTCCAATATTACTCCCCTTCAATATGTCTCTGCACTTAGAGCACTGCCTGACTTTTCTCAAGAGAAGCAATGAAGTAACCTCAAGGTTTTGGAATCTTTAATCCTAAAAGGATAATAAAGTTGGAAGCTTCTTTCGGAACTTGTTCGCATAGACCAGATGCTGAAAGTCAATTCAGAATTATTGGGATTGCCCATAAAGGGGTTTGATACATAGCAAATGAGTTTAAATTTATAAATAAATAATGGGCCACTTTCATTGCTTTCTGAGGAAAATATTAGAAAGAAGTCATATTTTATCTTCAAATATAGTTTTAGATAAAGACAAAAATTCTTAAGGAGATCTCAAGTTTGGATCCCAAAAATTACTGTTTGGAACAGTTTTCACTTTCATTTACTATAAGCAAACCATCACTGAGATCTTCAGAAAAGTGAGTCAAGGTATTTTATGAGATTCTATCATAGCAAACAATTCTGTTTTAGTAGTAGGAGGTCTTTGCTGTGAGTTTCCAAGTTTTGTAACAAACATTTCCCCTGCCATAAGGCATTTTTGCTGTGAAAAATAAAATCACTGGTTCACAATTTGGTTTGACAGTTTGGTTTCAAGACTGGCTCCAACTGATGCAGCAATACCATTTTCATATTGTGAAAATTCAGCTATGAAACTTGCTGGAAGTGTGAAATAGGAGAGTGCTAAGTTGCATATACTACTAGAAAATGAGAACACAGGCATTTGTGTTTCCATGAGGCCTCCGCCTATCAAAACCAAAATTTTGATAAGCTATGGCAAATATAACAGAGGAAGGTGGTGACTAGTAATTTACATTTCTCACTGAGTGCATTAATTATTAATTAGTTTGTTAATTTAGATACATCTTTGGTTCCCTTGGTTTCATTTGTGTGGACTCTCATCTTCTGATAAACTTCTTTGAGTTGGATGAATGGTTTGTCTATGGATTTCCAAATTTCTTTAGTTAGTGATTCTTTAGATTCCATTGCTAAGACTTTAAATGCTGATTTTAGGTATTCACCTATTCAATTTGTGCATTTTGGAGGACTTGGAAATTTGTTAGAGTTTCTCCCAATATCCCAGTTGTTGGTGTCTTCCTTAGTTTCCTCCATTGTCCTTTGCATAGGATGAGTTGGGATGCTGGAAATTCAGGATGGTTGTTTTTTTTTTAAGTGGTCCTTTTGATTCTATAGAAGATTGTTGGAGGTAGATCTTTTTTTAGGATTTATTTATTCTAGGTGAGCCAGTTTATCCAAGTATGGTAGAAATGCTACAGTCTAGTTTGTTAGGTTTTCCTTTTGGTTTGGGGGCTATCTATTTTCTAAGGGAGAAAGAACTTGGGCCTGATCTGCATAGGACTGTCTGCTATTGACTAAACAAGTGTCAACAGGGTTTGTAGGGTAGCGGAATTATGTTCAGAGTGCATACATACACATGTCACTGATCTCTCCTGATCAGAGGAAGGATGGACTTTTGAGAGGCAGGGGGCTGAATCCACAAAGGTGGGGTGATGGTAGCTTTGGGAAAGGTTGCTTCCAGCTCGTATAATGGCAAGCGGTGGAACCGGCTCCCGCCCAGCAGTGGCTAAGTCACGGTGATGATGAGGGGAGTGGGTGAAGTAGCCCTTCCCTGCTTCCCAGCCCTTACCAGTGGTGGTGGACTAATTTAGATACATCTTCGAAGCAAGAATAATAGTACAGAGATAGGGCACTTTATCTCGCATGTGACTCAACTCAGGTTCGATCGCCAGCATCAAATAGAATGATCTATGAGACAGGAGTAAGCACAGAGCACTGTCATGCTTGGCTACAAAAAGCAAAACCAACCAATATACTCGACACAAGATCTTGCTCTAGTCCATCACAAATGTTCAATGATACCTGTTATTGTCCTAAAGTAAGACTGTAAAACAGCTGAATATAATGGCAGCTAAAAATGGGACTTTTTTTCTCTGAAAAAATATGACTCCAAAGACTCATTATGAATCTTTGGGTGGAGCATTTCACTGCCCTCTTTCCAATTAACCTCATTTTTTTCTCTTTTAAATCATATTTAATAAATTGTTTCTAGTAGAAGTTCACGGGACAGAGGCCACTTTCATTGACTAGGTTTCTGTGTTGTCAAGATGTTTAAAGACCTAATTTCATGCATTTTACTTAGTCCCAAAGTTCCCCTAGGTTTATATACACTGTTATAATTATTTCTGTAATTCAGAGCTTAGAAAAAGCTTGTTTTTAATAATAAAAATAGTAAAATTATTTTTAAATGAAATCCTATAATACCATCAAAATAAATTGTCCTATTTTGCTTAAAGACTCATTTTACAATATTGAGAAAATATTTGCATTCATACCATTGTCACTCATTATCAGTAATTTTTTATATTTTGGAAAAAATCTACTTTATATGATTCATATATTCATAAGACTAGGAAGAATTATTCCTGGGAAGGAGGCCAATCATTGTTAACTTTGTGCTAACTTCTATTTGGCTGTTTACAGTTTACTTAGAAAAATGTATTTTTCTCACTGGAAAGTGAGTATTATATTTCATTACATTATGATCTCTGTAGCCAGAAGAATTCTTGGCCTTGCAAACTATAATGCAATCCTCAATGCATGTTTTCTACCTTCCCCATGTCCTTCAGAAATCTTTTTTTACAGGAAAAAAACTGAAATAAATATAGTGAACATTAAAGATAGTCTTGCAGGGGAAAGAAAGTCACCAGAAAATAGTCTGAGATGTGTGCAAAAGTTGAACAATATAGTCCCAGTGGTGGTTCAAGGTAAAGGATGGCATATTTATGAGAACATTGTGAACATGGGAGATTTTGACATGTAGCTCAAGTTTCAGGACAACATTAACTTACTCGACATGAATGCTCAAATTCCAGCTCTGAGTTTTCTCTAAAAATAAAGAGAAAATAGCCCTGGATTTCAACACCTTAGTAAAGACCCATTCTAATTAATAAAGGAATTTTCAGCTAAGAACACAAACTAAGTGTCATTCATCATCATTTACAAACGGGTTAGGAGGTCCAACCAGGTAGACTCGCCACAAAGAGTGGTGAGTGCAGTTAGAGTAGAGAAGGGTCTATGAGGACAATGATAGATGGAACTGATTGCTCTGGACAAAAACTCAGTGCTGAAAGGGAAGAAAGTGACATAAGACACCCCTCCACTGAGAATAGTGCTGACCACAGTGTCAGAAGGAAGAGAGAGAAAGAGAGAGAGAGAGAGAGAGAGAGAGAGAGAGAGAAGCAAATTATCTGTCCTAGAGATAGAAATGGGAGACATCACATTGAGAAAGTGCACTGGTGAAGGATGTTGTACATTATATGACTGAAACCCAACAATGAACAATTTTGAAACCATGATACTTAACTGAAGCAATTAAAAAACCTGGTCAACTCAAAGGAATGGAAGGCACCAAATGATGGCAAACCATAGGCCCTGATTAGGAACTGAAGATATCTATGGGGGTGAGGGAAGCAGATAACAAGGTATAACATGCATAATATGGGCCCGGGAGATAGCATGGAGGTAACGCGTTTGCCTTTCATGCAAAAGGTCATCGGTTCAAATCCCGGTGCCCCATATGGTCCCCCGTGCCTGCCAGGGGCAATTTCTGAGCATGGAGCCAGGAGTAACCCCTGAGCACTGCCGGGTGTGACCCAAAAACCAAAAAAAAAAAAAACATGCATAATATAAGAATACTGATGAGGATGTTATGCATTTGGGTGGTGATGAGATGAGATAACTATACTAAAACCACAAAAGTTAATAATATTGCAAACATGTGACCCAAACTTAAGTTTGGAATTAAGTTTTGATAAATGAGTATGTTAAAAGTGTCAGGCAGGAGAGGACCTCAGGACACAGGCGAAAGAATGCTAATCCTGGTGGTAGGTATAGTATATATATTAGAGTATCAAATGCCTGATAATCTATAATTAACAGCATTGAATAGTGAAATAAAATTTTAAAAATTAAGTTGAAATTATTAATTTAAAGACAAACTGCCAACAATAGGAGAGCTATAAATGCTTCTCCATGCCACTCCATCTTCACTCCCAGTTACATTTCCCTTTGAAATTTGAGGTACTTTGCTACCCATTCCCACAGCGAGTGTTTCCTTTCCCTTTTCAGCATTATTTCTTTCTATTATTTCTGTGTACACATGTCTAAATTCTTCCCCAAATTTAAAAACACAAGCCAACATCTCGCTCTCTTTTTTTTTTTAGCTTTTCTTTTCCTGCTAAAATCTTAGATAAGTGGCTGTAGAGTATTAACTGTCTTCATCCAACTATTCTCTCCTCAACTTCCTACACTGAGAGTAATTGCACATGAAGAAGTGCACTCTCAAGATCACTATGGCACTCACTTCTTTACAATCTTAGAACAACTCATTTATTTTGTTGTTCTTTCAAAGAAGGACATTTTACATCAGTACAAGATATATTCTGTTGGGTCTCTCAGGCTCTTTCTTATGACAAAAGAGATGGCAGTTTGAGCACTTTATTCCAGGCTTACTGATTTGCTTTGGGAACAATGAGGTAAAAGACATAAGAAATATTGACTTCTGAGAATTCATGGAATCTAGTCATAAAATGCATCTTGTCATGGTCCATCAAACTCTGAACAGAGATACTCATTGAATTCAGGTAATTCCTATAAAAGGCAAAACTAAAGTTTAGGTCTGCCATATTATAGGTTTAAGATGGTAAAGTATTGACAAATATTTCCAAATAGTCATGAAAGAGTAAGTGTGAGTCACATATATGGCAGGATAACATGGAAGACTGAATGTATCATCTTCTTTAGTGCAAAGGATGGCTGCAATTCTGTTCATATGGAGTTAAAAAATCAAATAATGAATTTTAATCACAAGAAAGGTTTTTGCTTGACTTCTTCTTTGAAAAGATCATTTTGGGAAATTATTAACTCCACTGGTATGTTCTGCAGATTAATTCTACCTTCAAAGTATCCATATGTATAAGGATTAGGACGATTACACATTTGGCCACAGTGCACAAAAGATACTTGTCAGAGACTCATTTGTTTTTAAATGAGAATTATGCACTATTCTTTTCTCTAAGGATGCAGAATTTTGAACTCAGAATCAGTCCTTAACCTTTCTAATCCCTCTGCTTTAGAAATTAATCTTTTATATTTTTATTATAAAACAGAACTTCCATGAATATTTGTTTCTTGCACAGGAACTTCAAAAAAATTTATATTCGAATTTTGTCAGAGCTTCTCGGCCTTTTGGCTAAGATCAAGTGTAGTATCTGTTCTTATCAGTTTAATATCTGATACGTCCTCTATCCGAGGACAATATATTAAATGGATTTTTGGAGCTGGAAGTCAGAAGAGGAGCCTGCTCCATCAGCTCCACGCATCAACCTGGTATTGCAGTACCTCCAGGAATGGTGCACCAAGAAAAAAAATGTTTTTATATCAACTGAATAGATTCTATAAATAACACAAGGAAATCCCTCTTTGATAAGTAACCATACTAAATCTATCCTCTTTACTTTCCTATAAACTAAGTATAGTTTGTAGCAGAATCTGTGTTCCATCAATTCTTTAATTGTTAGGCATAGTTCTATTTTTGAACTTATTTTCAATGATATTACTGTTTCAGAAAGAGAAAAGAATCCTAGAATTTGGGGGGAGGGGATCACACCCAGCAGTGCTCAAGGGTTACTCCTGGCTCTGCACTCAGAAACTTCTCCTGGCAGGCACAGGGGACCATATGGGATGCCAATATTTGAACCACCATCTGTCCTGGATTGGCTGCGTGCAAGGTAAATGCCCTGCCTCTGTGCTATCCCTCCAGCTCCTGAATCCTAGAATTTTTAAATAAATGCTTAATTGAACTTGTTTCAAGATTTATGTCCATTGCCTCCTCTCTTCAACAGACATACATAAATACACACATATTTCAAAAAGCACTTTAATCTCTCTTTGCTCTCTTGCATGTTTTGATGGTCTCCTATCACCTAGTTCATCTAAGTTGTAAATTTATTCAGAATTCAGTTTCTTGCTCAAGTGGTCCTTGAAGTGTGTGTTAGAAGTCATAATCAGCATGTATTATACCTGTTTTCTAAGCAGGGCACCTTCATTTCCAAGGATCCTGTTTATAATTCTTGGCTTATTTTGATATGTATCCATGTAACTTTCAATTCTTTGGAGCTTCTTACATCCTTAGCATAAGCATATTTCTATACCTTTCTTGCAGTCTCTTTTTAATTCCCAAATGATAAAAAAAATGCTGACAGCATTCTCTTTCTTTGATCATGCATCCCTCTGTTCTTGTGTCAGGAAAGTCTTAAAATTCAAAAGAGATATAAAAATAATATAAAGGTATTTTATCTTTTAAAAAAAGAGCTGAAGCTTTCCAGTGAAAATGTTTCTCTTAAATGTTGGGGGAGTGGGTCATAAGGAATTAATGTGGAAGGATTTTAGGTAGTTAGCCATTGGTTTTATGAGATACATAGATTTTTTATAAGAAAAACTACAATTTTCACCAAATATAAGAAAAATGAGTGATAGGCAGAAAAATGTTTTTATATATTGCCAAGTAATGTAGTCCTTGTCTTTTAGGCAACCTGTGTTGAAAGTCTTAAAATATGTGCAAATAGTTATTCAACAAATCCACACAAAGAAATTATTATGACAATAAGTAGAGTTATCTATAAGATGATCATCAATGTTATTTAAAATATCAAAATTCGCAAATTATCTCCATTCTAAATAACAGCTAGATTTATCTAACTATGCATCTGTAAAATCAGTGAATAAATCAATGATTCTGTTGATTTTGTTTTGTTTTGAAGGACCACATCTGGTAATGCTTATTAGGGCTTACTCCTGGCTCTGTCATCAGGATTCAGTCCTGGCAGTGCTCCAGGGACCATATGGGAAGCAAAATACAATACATGGTCAGCTGTGTACAAGGTAAGCAACTTACCAATGGTCTTGCCACAACTTACCACAACCCCCTCCAACCAATGATGTTAGAGCTGGAGATTCTCAGCTGATTGGGACAAGCTTAGCACACAGCAGACCCAAGCTCTGGCACTACAGAGTTCCCAGAGGACTAATGGGAGTGACACCACAGCCAGATGTCTTTCATATATATGGTGAGTATAAAATTTACTAAGAGTTACAGGGCTATTTAGTGAAAGTAACATTTTAAAGATATACACTATTATTATTTCACCTTATAATATATAAATTATAAATGTCAAAATCTTAAGAATTTTGACAGAGTAAATGGCAAACCAGTGCTTGGTATGTTTCTTTTTTTCATGAGTTTCTAAAGTTTCACAAATCTCTCGTCATACATATGTGTATATATGTAAATGCAAAATCTTTTGCTTTTGGCATAAATTATTTTGCAAGTCAGATGTCAATGAAGAATATGTGTAAAGGTAATTTCTAAGTCACTGAATGAAAAGAGAAAGACTTTCTGAATGAGATCAAAAGAGAGAGGAAATTTCAAATTCATGTCAAGATTTGTATAGAAAATAAGAAATTTACTGGTGTTCCCAAGAAACAGAGAAATAAAAATAAATAAGAGAAATGAATAAATAAAAAGAAAGAAAGAAAATGTTTACTAAGTGCAAAACAGCAAGCAGAGTTGGCATAAGTGACTTGGTTCCTCTTCACTAGATGCTTCTATGACTCTAATAGTCCTGTGAGTATCCATGTATACTTATGCCTGTTAAAACACTCAACTTTGTATCCTTCAATTCCAGCAAAATTAGCACTCATTTTTGCTTCTAATAGTATCACTTCTCTGAAATGCCAGGAACAAGGCTGATCTCAGGGAGACTTTCTTTACTCTGTCAATCAATGCATTGTACTTCCAACAACACTTTGCCAAGTTCAGGGAAAACAGATAAAGGGATCATAAATAATTCCTTCATACACATATACACATATGTGTCTGCACACATTCATGCACAAGTATAACATTAGGAACCAATTGAAAAGAGAAAAATCAAAAAGACAAAAGTAGCATAGAGATAAAGCTAGACATGGTGGATAAGGGAGAGTTCTGGAATTCCCATTAGTTATAAATGTGACTTAGGCAATATTTAACTTCCATGACTCTTTGTTTCTAAAATGTGGTGAAAATATCCACATTAGAGTGTTTTTGTGAAAATCAAGTTAAATGAATAGAGCACTGCTAAATAGCTAGCATAATACTTGGATACAAATATAGATGAAAGTATAAAATGTGTCTTTTGCCCATTTTGTTTTTGAAACTAGAAGAGAATAAGGAGAAATCAAAAGATTTCTCACTGTTCATGCCACACAAACCCAGCATAGCTGGGCAGAGGTTCCTGCAATTATACTGCAGCAATGCACACCTAGAAAGTGTTTTCACAGTGACTGATGCAGAAAGGCCAATTTGATTTTTCTCTCCAGAAATGCCACTCTGGCTGTAGGGTGGAAACTGGAGTTATGGAGAACAATTAGAAGCCTGTTCTCATAATCCAGGCATAAAATTATAGTGTCTGAACTGGTAATGGCACTTGTAATGGAGAGTAGTGGAGAGATTTGGGGGATATTTAGAAAGAGAATCAATAGCACTCTGTGATTGATTTGACCCAGAGGTACAAGAGGGCAAAGTCAGGGATAATTGAGCACTTTCTGGATGGAAAATGGAAATATGGTGGTAGTTTGAAGTAAGAGTGAGTAAGCTAACAATCACAAGTGAATTAGTGTGCTGCAGGGGAAGGAAGAAGTATTTGTCTGGAATGGAGAAACTGAGACAAACACTAAAACTTTCAACTCAACAAGTTGGATGTGCCTCTGATATTGAAATAGTGACTTTCTTCAAATATTACAAGCTTGGTTTGTTTTTTTCCTTGTGCATTTCCAAATGACTTTAAGAGGGTTGCCACTCTGAAAGGTGAAGGGAAATTCTTTTCCAACTTCTTCCATACTCTTTTCCAGTTATCCTAGATCACATGGATCTTCCCACCATTTAAACTTGCTACTCACCATATAAACAATTCATCTACCACTGAACCTATACTACCTTGCATTGCATTCACTACCCTGTGTTATGTAACTACTTGTTATATATACTACCTTTGTTAGATATGACTTGGTATTAATCATATCTGCATAATATACAGTATCTCATAGCACAATAATATAGGCTTCCCCTGTTCTTCTTCTAACCTCTCACATCCTTTTGTTTTTGTTTTTGGGTCACATCCGGAAGTGCTGAGGGGTTACTTCTGGCTCTATGCTCAGAAATCGCCCCGGCAGGCTTAGGGGACCATATGGGATGCCGGGATTCAAACCAATGTCCTTCTGCATGCAAGGCAAACGCCCTACCTCCATGTATTCTCTCCAGCCCCTCTCACATTCTTTCGACTTCACAAAGTTGAATTTTCTTAATTCATTAGTCTTAGTTCATTATTTCAGTTCAGCATTCCAAAATAATTCGAAAAACATAAAAGTTACAAATGATTAAAGATACAAGACATGGCATTTTACATTTTCCCAAGTTCAAGAGAAAAGGAAAAAAAATATGTTTGAGTGATTTATTAGGGGAAACATAATGATTGTGCTGTACAAATTACAGAGAATATGATTGACACTAGAAATTGGAAAAATTGCTTGATAAAAATGATCATGTTGTAGAAATGCAAAGTGCGAATATATGGTACAAAGAAAAAGTTAAAGGGAATGAAGGAACAAATATTTTTTGTTTTTGTTTCTCTGTGCTGAAGTCAGTACTGGGCATTGTGAGGAAGACCTGGGGCTTGAACTTTGAGTCTCAGACATGCAAGACATGTGTTCTGTCACTGAGGCACAGGTAAGAAAGTTCTTCATAAGATTTTTTAAGGGTGAAATTATGAATTACATTATCATGTAAATGTTATGTAATGACCATTAGGTTAAGCCTGATTTTCTCTGCTTTATACATTTTATTATGGTAATAATAGACATGAACTTCATTTCATCATTTTAATTTTATAAATCACAAAAATAGCACAGAAAAAAACCACCTAGTTTGTATAAGCAGCTATAATAAAATCCATTTACTTGGTGGATCATCACTATTCAAAAATCTCTCATGTGTTTGTAATCTGAAAATTTCAAGATCAAGGTACCAGAAGCTTAGACAGTTGAGGACTTACTGCTGGTATCACTGAGTAGATACTGACTTCATCTTGTACCTTTACTTAGCAGATATGGGAGAGTTTTTAAGAGCCCTTTAGTAAAGTCCAAATTCTATATCGGAGAGTTTTCATCTCATGATCCCTTCATTTTCCATCACTGGAACCCTCACATCTTATTACCATCACTCTGGGGGTTACAATTTCAACAGACAAATTTATATGGGATAAAACATATAGTTCACTACAGTCACTTTCCCAAAGGTAGGCAGTTCATTCTTGAATAAAAGAATCTTAGCTGTTTGTTTCTGTTATTTTTTAAGGAATACACTTACAAAGGGAAAAACATCATTCTCAATTTAGAGAAAAGAATTTCAATTAGAGCTAGAAGAGCATTGTACAATTTGGGCATCCTGTTACCCAAAGAACTACATGTTCTGCCACTCAAAATGGTTAGATACAAACTATGTGTCAGTATTAGTGCTATGTAGTTTCCATACTTTTTAAAGTTTTTTTCCATGAGTTCTGTTAAATGATTACTAGTCCTGTATTATAACTAGGAATATTATGTTTTGCAGTCCATAAGTCATTTACATGATTTGTTAAACAGAGTTGGGACTCAAATATATATCTAACCAATCTTAAAATCCCAAACTAGGGGGTTTGAGTGGATAGTGCAGTGGTGTAGTAATGTTAGTGGTAGGGGTGCTTTAATTGCATGTGGCTGACCTGGATTCGATCTTGGCATCCTATTTGGTCGCTGAGCACCAATAGAAATCATTCCTGAGTGCAGAACCCGGAACAACCCCTGAGCTCAGTCATGTGTGTCCCAAAACACAAACAAAAAGTCCCAAATTACTCCTATATTTTTGCTAGAGACAAAAATTTGTGTCCCTCATTCTCTAAAAAATTCATAGCTTTAAATTCTACTCCTTTGGATTCCATATAGACCACTAAGTACTGCCATCAGTGATTCCTGAGTAAAAAGGCAGGATTAACTCATGAACTCCATTGGATGTAGTTCAAAATAGACAGATTGACAGACAGATAGATGATAGATGAATGGATTGATAAATAAATGATGATGATGATAGATATAGATAGATAGATAGATAGATAGATAGATAGATAGATAGATAGATAGATAGATATAGATAGATGATAGATAGATAGATAGATAGATAGATAGATAGATAGATAGATAGATAGATAGATAGATAGATAGATAGATAAATAGATAGATAGATAGATACATGATAGACCTCTACTCGTTGTGATAGTAAGAGGAAATGTTCCTTTGGGCGGTAGTAGTTGCAGGAATGAAACAACATTCTCGGAAATAGAGCAGTGAAATTTAAAGCCAGAATGTGGAATAGACAGGAAAGGTACTTATCTTGAAGGTAGCCAATCCCTGGCATACCACATGGTGCCCAGAGCCTGCCAAAAATGTCTCTTGAATAAAGATCCAGGAGTAATTCCTGGGCACAGCCAGATATGGTCCCAAAATAAGAACAAACAAATTAATTATAAAGCATTAGGAAAAGGCTGTTTCCTCTTGTGAAGATATAACTAGGAGTTGGTGGTCAGCATTCAGAACAGGGACATCTTAATTTTGCAACCAACTCAATTTTTGGAGCACCCTAACATTTAACTTCCAGAATGGAAAATAAAATTCTATTCTTTGGAAGCCACTCCATTCATGGGTATTTTATTATTAAAACCAAAAACATAGTAAGATGTCTTCTTCAAATAATTTTCTATGACAATAGGCTTACAAAATTGGGCAATTCCAGAGGATTTTACCAGTGATAATTGTCAACTCCCATAGTTACTCAGACTGAGACAGAAACTTTATGTTAAAATCTCATATGAGTTTCAAATGAGTGAGAAATTTTTTTCCTACACATGTTAAGAATAATTCAATCTTTGGGTCACAAGTTGTCATAGCACTGAGTATAGACTATAAGCTACATTATTTCTAAAAAACAAGAGAGCCCAACACATGCAGATGAATGATGGTGGTCACTAACATATAGAAAAATGTAGTAAGCATGTATTAATTTTCTGAATGTGTTAAAAGTTATTTATTATAGGATATTCTGTCCATTTTATCAGTGCAGAAGGGACAAAAGGGACTAATTCTTTTAAAACTGAATGTCATCTATGTTTTTAGCATGGATGGATGATAGAAAATTGCCATATGAATTGTATAGTACAAAGGTGAAGTGAAAAAAAAAATGGGACCTATCCCAAGTTTAAAATGAGAAAATTGAGTCTGTTCTCCGAGTTCCACAAAAGTTATGTGATACTTCTTAGCACTTCAGTTTATTCGAATATAAATTCCAGATAATAGCATCCACTTTGCATGGTGAGTAAATAAATAATACATATGCAAGGCTTATATAGACAGCAAAAAATTTTATAATTGTTGTCTTTAACTCATATTCAAAATGCTATATCTAATTGCTTTCATAGATATTATTTGAATGACCACAAAACATTGCAAGATGTTTAAGGAAATGCTCCCAGGATCTAAAGTTTCTAATGTTAGCATTTGAAAACAAGAGTCATAATTTGAAACCATAGTATTATAAAAACAATAACATTTCTTTAAGGTGGTCTGTGCCAAATTTCTATTAAACACTTTTACTATGAGTTTCTAATTCATTGTACTGTATTGTGAAAGAACAATTTTGGTAATTTTCTTAACTGTCATCTGATCTTTTATTCCTTAATTTGTAGAAAGTAGGTACTGTTAGGTTCTTAGCTGTTCATTTTTTTTCTACATGTAATTATCTTATTGTGAAATAGTAGTGCTTTGCAAGTAAAAGAAAAGTAACTTTATCTCACTCTGCTTACCACAAATTCTAATAATTGGACAGTGAAATGAGATCCACCTAAGATGATTAAAGAATTAGAAAATATGGCCTGACTAGAAAGGTTAACAAAATTATGCTGGATAATTTTAATCTTTGTTATTCTTTAAAGATGAGCTGATTTAATAACTGCCAGTAATATTCTTTACCTTCAATATATACAGTTCAAAAACACTGAATCTTTATGACAATATAAGATCTCACTTAGAAATAAAAATATTTTTGAATATTGAATGTGTTGAGTCAATAACAAAGCTGAAAGAATTAGAAATTAGACTCTAAGTTAAGTACTTTGGTAGTTGGTGTTTAAAATACAGCAACATATACATTGAAGAGGAATTAAAATTTTCAACCACAAAGGATCATGTAAACTCGCTATTTCAATTTTAAAAAAGTAAAGATAAACATATAAAAGATTTGTCTACTCATCATGCATAACAAAATTTCAAATTTGTGGTAAATATTTAGTCAAAAGTTTGATGTGAAATACATAATTAAGTTCTATGAAATTACATGGAAGGAGAAGAGAATTAGGAAATAAAGACCCATGTCAATGACACACTGTATATCTTTTTCTTTAAATAATTTTTATTGTGACCATAGTGAATTACAAATCTTTCACAGTAATATTTAAGGTACAGAGTGACAATGAATTAGGACCATTTCCACCACTAGTGTTGCCCTCCCTCCACCCCTATTCTCAGTGTGCATCCCATATTTCTTTCATTTGCCGCCCCCCCCCCCAGACTGATAGTGTAACTGCTCCCCTCCGTGTATAGCTTGTTGTAATAGATTGGGTATCAATTCTGTTGTCGTTAACTTTGGGTTCAGTGTTTTGAGTCTGATCGTTTTTTATTTTCACTCAATGTTCATATGACTATCTGGCCCTGGTACCCTCCTTTTTTTTAAATCCCCCATCAATTCATAATTGTATCTCTTAATCAACTGGTCCTCGCCATGTTTTTAGATGGACCTTTCTTTGTTTATCTATACAGGAAAACACAGTGTTGCTCCTCCCCAGTCATGAAGCTTTAAATGAGAAAGTGTATGAAAAGCAGTTAGTAAACTGTAAAAGATAAACAAACATAGCTGTGATTGAGTATGGGAATCATTGGAAGAAGTCTTTTATTTTTCCTAAAAAGCTTTTAAACTAGGTCAGAGTTTCATCACTCTGGGTAGTCATGTTCAGTCTTCTCTTAAAACAGCAAGACAGATACTGTATACACTCGAGTATAAGCCGACCCGAGAATAAATCAACCCCCCTAATTTTACCCTAAAAACTGGAAAGACTTAGTGACTCGAGTTTAAGCTGAGGTGGAAAATGCAGCAGCCACTGGTAAATTTCAAAAATAATAATATATACCCAAAACAATTACAATAATTAAGGCATCAGTAAATAAATAAATAAGTAAATAAATACATGTCTACATTTACAAAATATAATTGTTTGATATACTGTTTACCATTAACATACCGCATTAACCCATAGTATTCAATGGTAACTGTAATAAAGTGAATAAACCATTTAAAACAGTAAAGCATTGTAAATAAATGGTTAAAAATTCTGAATCCTTATACTACAAAACCCCTGATTCTAAGGATTTAGGATTTATAAATATTTATTTACACAACTTTACTGCCTTAAATAGGTTTTTCACTTAATTAAATGTGCCATTGAATATTGTGGGTTAAATAGCTCAGTGGCATACAGTTCAGTTCGGCTGTCTACTCAGCTCAGCCCCAACTTGTGAACTGAGCTGAAGCACCGTCCCCTCCAGAAGATGATGGCAGAAGTCTAGAGACTATTTGCATTTGATTCAGTGCACGCTCACTGAATCCAATAACTTTTATGACCCGAGTATAAGCTGAGTTTGGGTTTCTCGGCATGAATTTTGTGCCCCAAAACTCAGCTTATACTCGAGTATATAGGTAAATTCAATACTACTTTTCCATAAGGAAAAGTGCTTTACTTGTATATGTGACTAAGTTGCAGCTAGGCTCCTTATACTTTACTTGATCAGATATGTTGTTACTTGCACTTTCATTACAAAGTATTAAGTCTGAAAAGAACAGATATCTCCTAAAATTTTTTTATTCATGTCTAATTATCCTATTCTTCCACATGACAATCCCTTACTATGTTGCAATTGCTATGGTTTGTTTGACAATATATGCAATAAAATGTCTACTAAGTCACTACTGCTAGCTTTGCCCCTAGCTGCTCTCCAGTCCCTGACCTGTGAAATTTATTCAGGTGTAGTCATTTCCTGCTTTCTTTATTCCTAATCCCCCAGCAAAGCATGATACCCAGAGACTACCCTCTTTCAAAAAACAGGTTTGAGATTTTAGAGGACTTGAATGTCTGTCCATGGCTACCTGGTATTTTGAACCAACAAATTAACAGATCGTGTTTTTTAATTCGTTCAGAAATTCCTTGTCTCAATGGGAAAGCACGTATTAGCTAATTAAATGTTGTCAGTAAGTTATTCTTTTGTTTTTGTTTTTTGCTTTTTGGGTCACACCCGGCAGTGCTCAGGGGTCACTCCTGGCTGTATGCTCAGTAATTGCTCCTGGCAGGCACAGGGGATCATATGGGATT
>PVKC010017916.1:0-19934 GCA_004027635.1 Crocidura indochinensis
TTCCTCAAAGAAGAAATACAGATGGCCAAAAGACACATAAAAACATGCTCCACATCATTAATCATCAGGAAGATGCAAATCAAAACAACAATGAGATATCATCTCACACTACAGAGACTGGCACACATCACAAAGAACAAGAACTACCAGTGCTGGCAAGGAAATGGGGAGAAAGGAACTCTCATTCATTGCTAGTGGGGTTGACTGGTTCAGTCTTTTTGGAGAACAGTATGTATATTCCTCAAAAAACTAGAAATTGAGGGGCCAGAACAACAGCACAGTAGGGCATTTGCCTTGCATGCGGCTGACCCAGGATGGAGCTTGGTTCGACCCCTGGCATCCTATATGATCCCCCGAGCCAGGAGTGATTTCTGAGCGCATAGCCAGGTGTAACCCCTGAGCATCACACAGGGTGTGCCCCCCCCCCAAAAAAAAAGAAGAAGAAAAAAACTAGAAAATAAACTTCTATATGACCCAACATATAGTATATTCCCAGGAGCCTCAATACTGCTCCTGAAAACTATTCCCTAGGAGCCCAAAACCACAATACAGGAAAGCTTTCTGCATTTCTATGTTTATTGCAGCATTATTCACTTGGAAACAATCGAAGTGCCCAAGAATAAATGAGTGAATAAAGAAACTATAGTACATCTATACAATGGAATACTATGCAGCTATTAGGAAAAATGAAGTCATAAAATTTGCTTATGCATGAATAGACATAGAGTGTACATCTGAGTGAAATGAGTCAAGGGAAGATTATAGAATGATCACACTCATCTGTGGAAATAAAAAAATATAGTATGAAAAGAATATCTAAACAAACTAGAAATGATGGAGGGATTGTTATTAAGCCAGAGAAAGGACCACTATGACAATAATATTGGAAAGGAATATTCTGGACAAAAACTGAAAACTGAAAGGAAATAAAGTGATATGCATTATACCTCTTCAGTAACAGACTTGCAAGCCACTATGTCTAAAAAAATGGGGAATGGAGGGAGAGTGAGAGAGAAGAAAAGTGTCTGCCATAGGGACAGGATGGAGGTGGGAGACATGACGAAAACTGGGGAAATTGGTGACAGGAAATGAGCACTGGTGTTGGAACATAGTATGACTGAAACTCAACCATCAACAACTTTTTAACTTTGTATTTTTTAATTCAGTGATTTTTTTTAAACTCTGTATCATAATGACTGGATAATTAAAGAAAGAACTCGAATGCCTGCATCCACCATGCAAAGGAGCAGGAGCAAGCCCAGGAAATGTGAGTGTGGAGCAGAGGTGGGAGGGCGAGATTGGCCAGCAACTGTGTACAGTTCAGTCCTGCAGCCCCCTCAAATCCACATGTTCCTCCATCCCCAGTTCTACAGCTGTGCTTCAGCAGGTGAACCCACAGCTTGAATGAGGATCATCGGTGCCACCCCCCAAGATCTAGGCTGCAAAGTGCTCTGTAAGCTGGGACCCACCCTCCAGTGTTGGACTTTGTCCAGCCTCTGTGGTCTCCTTCTACCCACCTCTGCTTCCTTCTTGCCTCTTGCAGACCTCATTGTGTTCCCCACATCCACATGGGGGTGAGGTCTTTTGCCACAAGAGGCACGAGTTCCCGGGGCAGCAACCCCCTGAATGGTGTGCTCCATCACTCCTCATCTTTCCCAGTCCCAGCTCCATTTAGACAGGCTTTCTTTAGAGCCATACATAATGGATGAGACTATTTCTTATTCAGCAGCCAGAATCACTCTTCGATCAAAAACAGCTCGCTCAGTGCTCTCCGAATGAAAGCTGCCTCCAGCCTGGTTCTGCTCTTTCAAGAGGCTGAGAGCAAATCTTTGAATGGCAAAGGCTTGAAAATACAAGAGGCAGATGCACTGCACCCCTTCCATGGGGAACACACACACACACACACACACACACAGAGAGACATACTCGCACACAACATACATGCAGACACCCGGCACTGGGATGGAATAAACACAAATCCAGAATGAGGTTGAAGAAAGGGTGATCACTGGATTTTGGGAAGCTCTAACCTGGGACCTAAGTTTCTCCAAACCTGAAGACAAGAATCTGTCTTTTCATGAAGGATGAAAATACTCTGGACTCTTGTCCTCTCTCCCTCCCACGGAGCTGTGGGGAAAGGAGGACAAAGGGGTCAGTGTCACGGAAACCTGTGATAGGACACAGTTTGCATCCTGAGGGGGGTCACAGCACTGTGTTGGATACTTCAAACTGGTTTGTGCTCTATTGCAAGTGCTCTCTCTGCACACAGAAGATACAAGGCACCTAGATAAAGTGTATTTGCCTAAGGGGGACTGGGATGTGGGGGCTGGGTTTGTGGGTCTCATTTCACAAAGTTAAACACACTTGAAGGTGCATCTTCAAGGTAAATCATCTAATATCTGTCAATCCTGTCTCCATTAAACTCTCTCCTCAGACAGTAAGAATAAAACCCTAAAACCCTAAAGGCAGATAAAATTTACCTCTAAAATATTAACACCCTTCCCCCAACAAGAGAGGAAGAAAGAACCTACTATAAGAAGAATTAAAAAAAATGAATCATTATGCACGTGATCTTCTCCTTCTCCTATTTCAATAAGTTCCTTTATAAACAGGCTTTTTTTTTTTTTACTTAATTCACTTTTTTTTTCTTGAGGGGGACACCCTCTGCAATGCTCAGAGCTTTACTCCTGACTTATGCTCAGGGATCACTCCTGACAATGCTGAGGGAACCCTATGGGATGCTGTGGATTGAATTTGGGTTGCCTATGTGTATGGCAAGTATCGTTCCTGCTGTGCCATCACTCTGGCCCTGTATTTGCTACTTCTGTGAATTAACTAGTCTCCTGGCATGAGTTTTGAGCCCATTTTTGGAAACCTGGAGAAAAGGATTGTGCGAATAACACCGCATATGTCCCCTGGTGTTAGGGAAAGTGCCTGATAGGAATGTGGCATCCAGGCACCTGTGCCCCCACTGAAGCTTGATCACCTTAGCATGAGCTGCCTTGTCTGTACCTATAGGAGAGATACTCAGATTATCCCTGTCATGCATGTGAGGGCACAGAGAACCAGAGAGGTTTGGTGACTTATCCTTGGTCACACAGTCTCAGCATGTGCTGAAGCCTGGATTTGAACCACATGGGTATTCCTTACAGTTTTTGTTAAGAAATTCAAACATGCTTCTATAGTAGTATGTTAGAATATGAACTCAACCTAACAGGGAATACTGCACAGCCATTCAAAAGATGAACTGAGGGGAGCTGGAGAGGTAGCATAGCAGGTAAGGTGTTTGCCTCACAGGGCTAATACAGGTTTGATCTCTGGTATTTCATATGGTTCCCCAAGCCACTCAGGAGTGATTCCTGAGTGTAGAACCAGGAGTAACCCCTGAGCACCACCTGGTATAGTCTTCCCCCAAAAGAAGAGGTGACTGAGACAGAATCTTCTACACCACCAAGTGCAGAGAGATCCAAGGGCGGCCCCCGGGGTTCTCCTCATGGGGGACATCAGGTATCCCAGGTTGCACAAGCATCATGGTTTTCTCCTCTGGCAAAATGAACTCATGCTGAGAATTCTCTGGAAATATTACTCCCTTCCTTCTTCCCTCCATCTTTTTTTTTCTTTTTGGTTTTTTGGGCCACACCCGGTGACGCTCAGGGGTTACTCCTGGCTATTTGCTCAGAATTTGCTCCTGGCAGGCACGGGGGACCATATGGGGAACCGGGCGATAGAACCGCGGTCCGTCCTAGGTTAGCGCAGGCACCTTATCTCCAGCTCCACCACCTGGCCCCCCCCCTCCGTCTTTTCCAAAAATCATTTGTGTATATGGAACCAAAAGCATTCTCAGGACCACAGAATTGCAATTTAAAAATTAAAAAAACAAAGACTGTGAGAATCCCCCAGGGATCTCTTCAGATACCATAGCTGCTTATGTCCACCGTCTGAATCCATCCATGTCTTGCCATTCACATGGTGACGCCACTGTGATTCCATCAGGCCACCCAAGGCTGAGGTCACTGGGGTCTCTCACTCCCACTGCAAGCTGATATGGGGTCTCTGCCTGGAGAATGAAGATTAACTCCCAGCAATGCTCCGATTTGGGTTGAAGCCCAGATGGCCATTTTGGGGCAATGCTTCATATGGATCGGAGGGTCTGTAGGAAATAAGTTCCCATTGGTAGCTGGGTTTCTTGCCATTCAGGCTTTTGTGGTCCCTTCAGATTTATTTATTTATTTTGGTTTAGAACCACACCTAGTGGCACTCAGGAGTTAATCCTAGCTCTGTGCTCAGAAATTGCTCCTGGCAGGCTCAGGGACTTTATGGGATGCAGTGGATCAAATCCAGGTCCATCCTGGATTTTTTGCCATGTGCAAGGCAAATACCCTGTTGCTGTTCTATCGCTCCAGTCCCATTCCTCTGGCTTTAAAAGAGACTCCCATGAGTCCACCTGAGATTTCAGCCCCCAATTTCAGCTAGGCTGCACCACAGTGCAGTGACATTTATATGGATGAACCCCTCCCAAAATACCTCTCCCCTCAGCATGTGCTCAGGAGGTGTCACAGCCAGCAGGGCCAAGCGCCAGGAAATTGGTTCAAATGGGAAAAACAAGCTTTAATGATTCAAATCTGCTTTCACAGTTTTCTTGTGAAGCTCCCATTTCACACCCGGTGGTCTCTATCTGTTCTTGGCCCTAGTGTCCCCCACCCCCACACACACACAACAGGGTCCTGGCTAGTGCCTGAGCTGATGGCAGCCAGGAAAGAAGGATTTTCTCATCCACCAGCACCTTCAACTTTCACCTCTCACCTCTCACTTCACTGGAAGTCACCTCTTTGCTCCCAGACATCCCTGCTTCTCAGCACTGTTGACCAGTCTTTTGATGTGTCCTCCTAGTCCCTGCCCTGTCCCTTCTCCCTCCTGCCGACACCCTCAGATCTTGCTTGCATATGTTTCTCCACAATCCTGTCCCACACCCCTCTCTCCTTAGAGCCTCTCCTTAGTGCTCCCCAAGCGGTAGATGGGTCTATTTGAAATGACATGATTAGGTCCCTCACAGCTCCTTAGAACTCCTCCTTCAGAGCCAAAGGGTTCCCAGATCCTGCCTCCATTCCCTCTTCTCCATTCCATTATCATTCTTCTTTGCTCCTGTTTGCCCCCAATGTTTTCTGGGGAAATCTTCCACCTAAATATTAGCAAGGCAAATTCCCTCATCTTTTTCACTCCTCATTCTAGCTCAAATCCACCTTCTGGGCACATCTCACCCTTATATGGGTTCCTTCTCCTTCCCCAGCTCCCCTGTCATTTTCACTATTGCATCTAAGATTTCAAGCCCATGAGAGGGAAGCTTTTGGGGGGCCTCCCTGGCAGTGTCCAGGCAGCCTAGAGGTCACTTTCACTATAGGTGAAAATGCTGAGGCTGGTGGGGTGGTATACTTTGGTCCCTCCCCTGTAGGGGGCCACCAGGACTGAACTGGCAGTTCTTGGGGAGCTGTGAGTTACAGAGGGTTGAACTCGGGCTCTTGTTTACGTATGCCAGGCATGCTCTGCCCTCATCCCAATCCTATTCTGTCTATGGAGACACAGAGCAGCTATAAAGATTTTCCCAATAAATAACTGATTATTATTTATCACTGAATAAATGAGCCTTTTGGGGTTCCAGGGAAGCCACTATGATTCTCTTATCAAGCCCCATCTCCATCCCACCTTCAACTAGAATAAAGTTAAGCCAACCTGGACAGGGACCCAAGACAAAACCAAAGTGTGTACAAAAGACTCACATGTATCTATTCTGGGATATTCTCTGCATCTAAAACATTGTTTCTGTCAGTTTGGGTCCCCAGTACTGAGGTCTTATTTGTTGAATCTGGCAGCCTCCTTTCATTCCACTGACACCTGGGGCCCTCATTTTGGAATTGGAGGGGTGGTTCTGGGGACCAAGGGAAGCAGAAAGATGCCCCAGGAAGCTTTATTAGGCAGCCAGCCAGATCTGTCACAGTTGGGCACTGAGAGAAAAGTCTGGAACACCCTGTGGTTTCAGATGAAGAAATAAAAGAGAAGTGGCAGGACTGACTTCAATCCCAGGGTGGAGAAATGAGCCTCTGCTCCTGAAAAATGAATGAAATGAGTCTGCAGGGGAAATGGATTTTCCATCAGGGAAGATGAAAGGCGACATATTCAGAAGTGAGCTAATCTCTGGGTGAGAATGACAGCAATCCTGGGCACCGAGAGAACCTCAGGAAGGCAGAGACAGATATACTGTGTCCCAGGCCAATCTCATCTCAGTCCTACAAAGCAAAGGTGGCAGGTGCACAAGCTCAGGGCGCCTCCTGTAGACAGGAGACAGAACTTCTGGGGAGAGTTCCCTCTGGTGAAGATCATGGAATAATCATTACAAACTTACAAGCACTGACTTTGTACTGGAAGCTCCTTGGAAGTCTCCTCTTTGTTGGTCATTTCCTCACCTCCCAGAATATTTGGGGTGTATATCTTATTTTATTAGTCTTATTTATTTTTGGTTTTTGGATTATGGCCACACCCAGTAATTCTCAGGGGTTACTCCTGACTCTGTACTCAGGGATTACTCCATGTGGTGTTCAGGGATGCCAGGGAGCAAACCTGGGTTGGCTGTGTCTAAGTTAGGTGTCCTATCTGCTGTACTATTTCTCCAGCCCACATCTAATTTTTGTTACTTTTTATTTTATGGTCTTTTCCCCAAACTGGGCATACACACACAGTGGAGGCAGAAAAGGGGGGTGGGTCCAGCAAAGTCCCCAGTGAGATAGTTTCAAGCATGTGCAAAATCATGACATATGTGTGTGGAGAATGAATGAGTGAATGAATGACACTGTATCCAGATGAGTCGTAGTGAGGACTGAGGATCTTTTCCCCATCTCCTTCCCATGGCTGAGACTCTAACCTATAGCCTGATGCATAGAGGAGAGAACTCGGGGAATGGGAGAGCTGTGGTTGAGCAGGGCCCAGTACACCACAGCAAGCAGAGCTCATGAGTCTAGTCAACTCGGGTCATTATAAGAGGGGGAGAAGAGAATGAGAGGCGCATGGCTTCAGGCTTGGCTACATGAACTCCCCAGAGGCAGGGGTGGAAGCCTGTAGATGAAGCTGGACTCTGCACCCAGTGGGAACTAGGAAAAATACCCAAAGAAGATGCCCAGAGCTGCTTTGTGGCATATAGGCAAGTCAGTGTTACAGGTAACAATGGCAGCAGTGTGGCCAGCACAGGGATCTGCAGAGACCCTGTGTTGGGCCCCAGGGCTGGATGGAGAGCTGGGTTCTGCTTAGAAGCTCAGAAGATGGGGTGACACCATCTTCCTGCCTCAGTCCCTCATTGCTCTAGAGCTTGGCTAGAGCACTGCAGACTCTGAGAGGTAGACCAAAAAAAGTGTGTTCTTGTTTTTTCCTGGACAGAGACCTGTTAAGGGAGGGGGCTGGAGGTTTGGTGTCTGACATACAGAAAAGGAAAGGGGCTAAAAGGACCAGTGGCCTTTCTAGTAGTGGAGCTTAGTCTGCCTCTGGGAGTTAGTTAGGGACCTCACAAGGATGCAGGGGACTCAGGGACACCAGCCAGCCACCACCAAACAGCCCTTTTACTCCCTCTGACTTCAAACCCTCCTGGAGTACCCTAACTCACAGCCCTGTCAGATGTGTACAGTACAAGAAGTCTGTGCCCTGATGTCCAATTTAGGAGAAGGAGCTCTGTGTGGATTCAAGCAGTCATAGCGGTTAGGGGGTACAGGGGAGGACTAGGTCCATGGCATAGTAATGAGTCCACAAAGAGCTTATGCTTACCCTGAAACACAAGGACCAGATCAGTCCCAGGAGGCATCACAGCATACTCTGCCTCAATTCATCTTTCACCCTTTAAACTGGGATGTGCAACATCCGTTCCAGGGAAATGCCACTGTATGGGGGAAAAAAATCACTGAGTGCTTATAGTCTGAAGACATTGAGAAATAAGGGAATGAGGAAAACCTAAAAAATCGTTAGATGTCGAAACGATTTTGGTTCAAAAAGGAAGCAGAGGGAAAAGAAAATCTTTCTTCCCAATCCACACACTGCACTTTTCATGTCCATCTTCAAAGCAGATTTTAACATTTCCAGCCTGGGATTACAGTGTCCCAGACACAGTCTGGGGCCTGCTCGGGGTCTCCACCATATTCACGCTTTCTGGGGCTCAGAACAGAGACATTGGAGAAAACTTCACTTTTTAAATTGCTCATTGGTGAGACAGGATCACCTGGACAGGACCTGGGGTGGGGGTGGGGCGAAGAGGGTTTTGGGGAGGTGAATAAAGAAACTCATTCAGAGGTTTGACACTGCTCCTTCGTTTTGTTTTTATTCTTTTGCCTTTGCCTTGGGACTGCTTTTTGGAGAAGCCAGCTGCTTCGTCTCATTAAAAACATACCGAACATAGACATGTCTCCATTAATTACCCCTGATTATTATGACAGTCTACACGAGGTGGAGAAAGAAGTTGGCACCTGGACATGCCTAAGAAATGCTGCTACTAGTCATTCCTGGCTTCTCCCCAGCAGGCAGGGTAGTGTGTGTGGGGTGATGGTGGTGGAATATAAGAAAATGATGGACAAGGCGTGAAAAGATGAGGCAAAATCAGATCCAAGCAATTGTGCTCTGTAGTGGAGCATGGCTTTCTCACAAGGGTTTGGCATCCCTAGGAGTTCATTAGGGATACAGGTTCCAGAACTCTGGGGTTTAGGCTTATCAGAGGGGAAGGATGAGAAACCCTGCGAGAGGGGGAAAGTCTCTTGATTTCACTTCCTTTGTTCTAGATGGAGTACAAGTCTCACTGGAAGAGAAAAATGCACACCACAGGGTTCCCTGAAAGCAAGTTCAAAAACAGAGATAGTACAGACGATAGGGTGCTTGCCTTGTTGGTCTCTGTTAAATCCCTGGGATTCTTTATTGCTCCACAAATATTGTCATTAGTGCTCCCGAGCATAGACACAGGAATAAGTTCTGATTATAGCCAGGTATGGTATAACTTTTCCATTCTAAAACAACAACAAAAATAAGCAAGTCAGTAACAATATTGCAAACCACTGTGCTTCAGAGGGAGAGAAAGAAAGAGGAGGAGAGAGAAATATAAAGAGGGAGAGAAAGAGAAAGAGAAAGAGAAGAAAATGTCTGCCATAGAGGGATGTGGGAGGGGGAGAGAAAGGAGGGGAGGGACTTTGATGGCACTGGTGAAGGGATGAGTGTTGGAACATTGTATGACTGAAATTCAATCATAAACAACTTTGTAACTGTGTTTCTCACAGTGATTCAGTTAAAAATGTATTAATTAAAGTGAACTTCCAAATAAAAAATATTAAAAATGTAAAAAAAAATTCCCCCCAAAAAGCAGGTACTGCAAACAAAGGGAGGTGGCTCTTTGGGGGAAGTATTAAGGGAATGGTGGGGGCATACCTGCAGTACTCAGAAACTATTCCTAGTTCTGTGTTCAGGGGAGGTTCTGGGGATCAAACTGGGGTGCGCTCTCAGCAAGCCAGGGCCTTACCCCTGTACTCTCTCTCAGAGACGTATTTCTGAGTAGAAGGAGTACAAAGGGCTTCCAGGGGTGCCATAAAGCTCAGTTCTTTCTTTGTGCAGGTACCCACACATGTAAGTACCATTAAGCCTTGAACTTCAAATTAGGTACTAAAATAAAACCCACACAAGTATAAGACTCCACAGGAACTGGGAGGGCCATTGAGACTGAGAAAAAAAATACCTCATTCACCCAGGTCTCTCCCGGTGAAAAAAAACATACCCTCAGTGTTGCTAATTAAGAAGTAAGGTTTCCAGCAGCTTGCTCTCTTTGTTCTGAAATAATATGAAACCAAACTTCTTTAAATGGATGAATTGGTTGGCAATAATTTGCTCTGCAGAAAGTTCCACTATGGGGGTTCCTGAAGTGGCAAGCTCTCTCAGGGACATTTAAAAATGGATCGTACTTGCCAAAAGGTATGATGGATGCAGAAATTCAACCAGCACTACCACGCACACTTGACAAAGGGAACAGAGATTCTGGAATTGAGGGGATGAGCACTCAGGGAAAGGGGGAATGGAGCCCAATGTTTAGAGTATTAGCCCTGCCCCTTGGGCCCCAGAAAACCATGTCACCAGATGTTCCCTATTCTGGAATTGCTTTGTGTGGATGGAGGAGGAACACTTTGAGGATAGTGTGCAGAGAACCCAGTTTACCCCAGATGTGATGGTCTGATTGGGCTGCCAAAGCTTTTCTATCAAGACACACACACACACACACACAAAATAGATGCTACTGTCTCTTGTCTTTCCTACATCTGTGGTCACCATGCCTGTGACTGTCCCCACTCCACACTGAGGCAGAGAACAGTTGTTTGACTCATCTCCAATTCTGTCAGGGCTATTCTCGGTGACCAAATATGGCCAAGGTACCCCCAGTAAGTTCTCCTTCTCCTGCACCATCTTCCCTGCCCTTTCTGAGACTGATGCTCCAATTCTGGGATTCAGAGCTCTCCAGTGCCCAGGTACAAAGGCCCCTGGACCCCTCCCAGTCTGGTCATCAGAATGCCCCAGTAGCTGCCTACCTCTGATTCAGCCTTGGAGAGCTGCCCCCCTCCCCATGAGACTCCATAGCACTGGGGGTTATGACATCTGCATAAATCTCTCTGTCTCCCCCCTTCCCAGTTTACAACATTTTATTTTACTTCATTTATTTTGGCTTTGGGGTTCATCTCTGGCTCTGTGCTTTAAGATCACTCTTGGTGGGATATAGGGGACTCAGCAGGGTGCTGGGGATTGAACCAGAGCTAACCATTTTGCCTTGCCCATTATGCTCTCTCTCTAGCCCAAGAATGATTTTTTCTTTTATGTTTTATGGTTTTGAGCCATGCCTGGAGGTATTCAGGAGTTACTCTTGGTACTGCACTCAAGAATCACTCCTGGCTGGCTTGGGAGACCAAATGGAAGGCCAGGATCAAACCCAGGCCAGATGTGTACAAAATAGTAACTGTCCCTGCTGTAATTTCTACCCACTCTACTATCTCCACACCATCCTCCGAAGACTCCTTCTGAAAGAGAGTTTCAAAAGACTCAAGTGTGCAGTGAATGGAAATTGGGAATAGAGAGTGACTGTACTGGAGGGTGGGAGTGGAGTGACTAAAACCCCCCAGATGTCCTCCTGTCCTGTCACTCTCCCTGAGGAAATTCACAGCAGACTTGGGGTCACAAGGACAGGTTCTCTGTGTAGTACCTGCTTTACCCCCAGTGGTGGGGTCCCTGGATGCCTGATGAACACTGGACAGTGGAACCTCTATCTAATGGCCAAGGCTAAGGGATGACACAGGCAGAAGGTGCCACCATTTGGCAGGTCCCTGGTTCCTAAGCCCCACCAGCATACAGGAGACCATCAGAGGACCCCTCTCCCAAGGAGACTGACCTCCACCTCAGCAGACCACTCTGTGCTAAGAAGAGGTGCTCCTGGACTGGGGGTAAGCCTCAGTCCAGTTCCAGGCCCACATCTGGGAGATGTTGGTCTCCTGCAAAATGAGGTCCTTATTTAGAATGGCTCCCTGAACCCTGACAAAGGGCAGATCTCACTCTGCTGCTCTGGAGTAAATTCCCATTTGCCTCACTTCCCTGAGACTTTCTCTGATGATAACTCAGCAATTTTCCCCATAACTGCCTGCCACCCCCAACTTCTCCCATCCCAGAGCTGCCTCTCACCCTGCACCCTAACTACTTAATACTTAGAGAAAGAAATTTCTCATGCTACACCCTGAATGGCTCAGTAAGTCTGGCAAGGGCCTCAAAAATGCAAGCCTTCCCCCAACCCCTGGAGAAGCTCTGATAATTTCCAATAGAGCTGACCTAGGGCAGCAGTTATTCTGTGCTGGGGGTGTTCTCCCCCCAAATATCATCACCCTACCTACATTTGTACAGCAAGTTCCTAACAACAGAGCAGCAAAATACGCCCAAAAGGAAAGGCTGAAGGAGAAACAGGCAAATGCCCAAATATATTTGCAGGTTTCAACACTCTTCTCTGTAATTTAGTGAACAAGTGGGCAGCGAATCAGTTTGGGTATGGAAGACCTAAATACCCTCATTGTATGGTCCAAATCAACATTTATAGAACACTATGTCCAGTCTCATCTCAAGCTTGCATGAAACATGCACCAAGCTACACCAGACCCTGCCCACAAAACAAATCTTAACAACATTTTTTAAAAATAGCTAGTACACATCATGTTCTCAGAGAATAACAAAACTGTACTAGCAACCAATAAGAGAAAATTGTCTGGAAAATCCCCAAATATTTAAAAGCTCAAACAAGCCATTTCTAAATAACTCATTTCAACTCAAATATAAATCTCAAGGAAACAAAAAATATTTGGACTGAATGAAAACTAAAATGAAATGCATCTAGATTGATGAAATGAGCCTCCAGCGATGTTTAGATGGGAATTTTAGCATGAAATGCTTCCACTTGAAAAGAAGAAAAAAATCTAAAATTAGGGACCACATCAAGAAACTCAACAACTTTTTAACTCTGTACTCACACAGTAATTCAATAACAAGTTTTGTTGTTTTGTTTGTTTGTTTGTTTTGTTTTGTTTTTAACAAAGATACAGACTAGGGACTGGAGTGGTGACACAGCGGTAGAAGGGCTATGGTTCAATCCCCTGGCATCCCATATGGTCCCTTGAGCCAGGAGCGATTTCTGAGCACATTGCCAGGAGTAACCTCTGAGCCACACTGGGTGTAGCTCTCCTACCCCAAAAATGATACAGACTAGAGCCATACTCACATCCCACCACTGCCACCATGTAAACAACAGCCTAGTTTCACAGTCTCATGACTAATCTCGAAAGAGACACAAGCCAAGCTGATGCAAATCACGGGTACACCCGTTTTCAAGCTGAAAACTCTGGGACATACTCTGGAGGGTGGGCCAAGAATCATCCCAGATCTATAGATCCTGGGGCTCTTAAATGACACCTCAAAATTCCACTTTACTGACAGCCAAGTAGGAGCACAGCAAATTAGATGGAAAAGTTTCATCGACACCTACTCAACTAAATAAACAGAAACAATAACACAGAAGGCTCAACTGGTAACAACTTCTTAAATGACTTACTCAAACAATGACTTAATGACCTCATTATAATATATAATATTTGTACAAATTTTCTTTTACTAAATTCTTTTGATAATTTTATTTGCCATTTTGTTGTAACAAGCAATATAAAATAACTTACTTTGTGTCTGCTAAGGGCATAGGCTTAGGGGTTGAGTGGGAAACTGGGTACAATGGTGGAGGGAAGGTCACACTGTGGTAGAACATTAAATACATTAAATTATGTATACAAAGTATTAAGAACTTTGTAAACCACAAGGTATAGCTTAAAAAAAAACAAGAGAATACATAAAAGAATAAAAGGTTAATTAACTTTTTTTCGGGGGCCACACCCAGCAGCGCTCAGGGATTACTCCTAGCTCTATGCTCAGAAATTGCCCCCTATAGGCTTGGGGGGCCATATGGGATGCCAGGATTCAAACCATCATCCTTCTACAAGCAAGGCAAATGCCTTATCTTCATGCTATCTCTCCGGCCCCATTAATTAACTTTTTAAAAAGGAGCTTGAGCTGTAGCACAAGCTGTAAGACGTCTGCCTTGCCCGAACTAGCTTAGGACAGACTGCGGTTCAATCCCATGGCATCCCATATGGTCCCCCAAACCAGGAGCAACTTCTGAGCCATAGCCAGGAGTAACCCCTGAGCATCACCGGGTATGGCCCAAAAACAAACAACAAAAAAACGTTTTTAAAAAGACACAAACTACCGCAGTTGGACCCAGCAGAGCGCACATGCCAGGAAAGCCATCCCTCTTTTTTTCTGACCACCATCCAGCTCCTCATATAAAGACACCCTCTCGGTCCCCATCTCATGCCTCGACAAAGAACTACAACCAACACACCCTCTGACCCATGCTTGGTGGTCCCTCTCGCCCCATCAAACTATGGACTGTTGCATGATACTGGAATCAGCTTCAGCAAAACCCCTAGTTCAAGGACAATACAGGATTCCGTAATGCCATACAACATGTCTCAAACTCAACTATCACCTATTGTCTTCAAATACCTTTGTTTTCTTTCTTTTTTTATTTTTTATTTTTTTTCTTTCTTTTTTTTAAACACAGGTTTATTTATCTGTTCTATTTTAATGTGTTCGTATTTTTTGCTATCATTATCATTTTTGGTGCTGCTTGGTACTAAAGCCTTGCTTGGGATAAAATGGCAGATCAAAAACAGACCACAGAGAGTGTGAGTATAACCAGTCATCCTTGCCCAGAATAGCATCAGCAATCCAACCCGAAATCATACGTTTTTGTATGGGCACAGTAAACAAGGGGAAACCATAGACACAGAAATAAGATCTTATCTTCTAGGGATAAGACCTTACTCTTTTTATAACACTAGGGTACCTCCCATCCTGGACATGTGTCATGTGAATACAACCCAGTCTCCAGGAGATTGGACAGTGTCAGTACAACTCCAAACCCCAGATCCCAGATATAGAACTGATACAGCTGAGGGGAACAACTCCAGGAACCAACTCCATTGGAAGAATTATAGCACAGCTCTGGCACTAACTTGTACCAGTTATGATATGATAATGAGGAAATGACAACTTGACCCAAGACCAAGTCGTCTTATCACCTCACCTAACAGTGGATGGAAACCAGAAGATGCACTGTCTTTTGAACAGTGAAAAATAGGAGCACCATGTACAGAAAACTGACTTTGACAGCTGCGATTGGGCAGAACTATCCTTGGGACCGATAAGGAAAACCCTGCTTTAGACTGTGGACCAGAACTCTTATTAAATAAAAAAATAAAAAAAAAGGATTTCTTATTGCAGAGGCCCAACTTGGACAACAGAGACTGAGCAGAACCCTTTTAGATCCATAATATCCCATACTTCAGCTTGGGGACTGAATGAAAACAGGGAGCATCTGATACAGAAGACTGTACACACAATGGTGGAACCAAACCTTTAGAAACGTAAAAACTCTAACTAGACCCTGTCCTAGGACCTGTACAGATGCCAAGAACGCTGTATAGAGTGGTCTCATTTCTCACCCACACCGAGAGGAAAGTTTCCTGGAACCACATACAAAGGCCTTGGGATGAGGTAATGAACACCTATGGAGCCAGGGGCTAATACCATGATGATATGCTTCAAGGATGGAGAAGCCCTGAATCTCCTAAGCCACGGGAATTCCCATTCTCCCCCAATGCTTACTGTGACTATACAAAAAGAAAAAAAAGTGGAAGGAACGCCAAACCCTACCATTGCAGCACCCCTTCTTTTTCTTGTTTTGTTTTGATTTGTTAGTTTTTTACTTTATTTTCCTTCTTTCCTCCACTTTTCTCTTCCCTTTTCACTCCTGTGATTATTATTTAGTGATTTTTTTCCTTTTCTCATTAGTTGGGTGCATTTTTTCCCTTCTTTTTCTCTTTCTTTTTTTGGTAGTTTGCGGCCAATTTTTTCTCTCTTCCTTTTTTTCTCTTTTCTTCTTTCCTTTTTCTTTTTTTTTTTCCTTATCCTTTTTATCGCAAACGACCACAGAATAGACAATCTACAACAAGCTATAAAGCGGAGACCAGTTGCACTAGTATGCTGGGGGAAAGGGAGGGAGATATGAGATGCATGCTGGAAACGGGGGTGCAGGAAGGACAGCACTGGGTGGGAGTGTCTCTCATTCGTTGTCACTATGTACCATAAATAATGCTGTGAAAAATAAAAATTTAAAAATTTAAAAAAAGGATACAGACTAAGGTCAAAGTGCCAGTACAGTAAATAGGACTCTTGCCTTGTATACAGCCAACCCAGGTTCAATCCCTGGCACCCCATGTAGTCATCTTAGTTCCACAGGGAGTGATCCTCGAGCATAGCATCAATAGTAAGCCTTGAACATCAGTCGGTGTGGCCCAGAAACAAAAATCATACAATAAAACAAATAAAAGACCAGAATTCTTTCAAGAAGAAACTTAATTATTCTGTTTCTGTTTATTGGATATGTAGTTAAATAACCCCAAGAAAACTAAAAGACCCAAACTTCAAGAAGATATATCGTCAAATTATTACAAATGTTTCAAGGAGAAATTATACCAATCCTACATAATCTTCTCCAGAAAACGGAAGGGAAGGGAGCACTCGTCAGTTTATTTTATAAAACCAATCTCAGTTTAATACCCAAATCAAACAGAAGAGTTACAATATTTCAATAAATATGCATGTAATAAAATAGTAACAAATAAAAATCTATAATGCACATAATAAGGATATCAGAACTTGTGGGTTTAGTCCAAAAGGGCTAAACTTTCAAAATGTAACTGGAGGAAGAAATCAATGGATGTAACTCACTATATTAATTTTTAGTAATCAATGTGAAATATAAAACTAAACACATTCAACAGAATTCCATATTCATTAATAAGAATATTCAGAAAACTAGGAATCATAGTAAGAAATGTCCTCAGCAAAGTAGAAGATATCTATAAAATAAAATCTACACTCACATCATGGTCAATCATGAGAAAGTGCTTCTCTCTCAGAATGGTGTCAGGGCCAAGATTACCCCACTACCCTGAGCAAATGAAACCCACAGTACAGGTTTTCATTAGTCCAGGTAGGCACGAAAAAGAACAAAGGCATGGGGGCAGAGAGATAGTACAGTGGGTAGGACAAATTTGCCTTGCATGTAGCAGATTCATGTTAAATCCCCAGTAGCCCATAAAGTCTCTGAGCCTGCCAAGAGTGTTGCCTTGACTACATGTTAGGAGTAAGCCCTTGAGTACAGCTGAGTATGGACCCAAAACAAAAACTAAGACCAAAAGACACAAAGCCTGGGCCAAGTTCCTACTGGTACACCTGCTTAGAAAACCTGCTGGTCCCTACCAAAGCTTCCAGAACTCAAAAGTAAATTAAATTCCCTGTGGTCGTGACAGCAGAATCAGGTCTGTTCCTATATGCTAGTGGTGACACCTGGGACTTAAAATGTCAAAACATTCTCTTTACAACAGCAGCCAAGAAATACGATGTTTAGTTATGATCTAACACAATATGGAAATGATCTATACAGGGTAAAATAGAAAATGTGGAAGAAAGAAATCAGAGGAGGATTGAATACATGAAGAGAGAGAGATTTATGGTCCACATAATCCAAATAAAACTTTTAGTACTTCTAGTACTGATTCTAAAAGGCAAAGGAAATAGAAAACTTAAAACAATGAGGTGAAGGGTAGTCAAATTGTGGGGGTCTTCCAGTATGGAACTTAGAGTAAGTAAAGTAGTGTGATATGGGGGCAAGAGAAGGTACAAACACAAATATGGCCCCAGACAAAATATTTTAATAAAATAGGATATATGAATGTGAAATGTTGTCCAGAAAATATGTCTTGATACTGGTGCTGAAAACATGGGGGTGTTTGTATGAGCCAGAATGTGCCTGGAACTGTGGGCAGGGTCTCAGTAGAGATATGAAAAGGGTCAGAGAGAAAATACAGAATACAGTGATAAATGAACCCATATGATTATTGTCAAATGATTTTGGTTTGCTTGATTTGGTTTTTGGGCCACACCCAGTGGTGCACTGGGTTTACTACCAACTGTAAGATCAGACATCACTTTTAGAAATGCCGAGGGTAATATATGGGGCTTCAGGCTTCCAATCTGGGTTGGCGCATGCAAGGCAAGTACCTTATCTGCTATACTATCTCTCTAGCTGTGTATTGATGTTAAACAAAGATGTAAAAATAATTAGTAGAGACAAGAGAGGCAGCGCCACAATTTATGCTGGAACAATTAAACACCCACAGAGTGAGACTTATAATATATCACTCCCCATGCTAAGTGTTTTCCATGCATTGTTATTTTGATCTTTGTAATACCCAGTGAAGTAAGGCTCATTCATATTTTTAAAACTCAGATGCTAAGAAACTTGCTTGAAGGCGTATGGTTAGTATGCAGTGGAGAGAAATCTCCATAAAAAAAGCCTAGTGACAGAGACAGAGTCTAAACCAGAGCATATGGATAGTCTAAGGCAATTTCTCAACTCCTTTGAGACTCAGTTTGTTCATCTATGAAACGGAAATGTTAGTTCTTACTTCAGAGTTCATGTGAAGCTTAGTTAGGGGTACCTAGAATGCCCAGAGCACAATATGAGTTATAGAAATATTGGAAGGCAGAACAGTGACACTAAGGGTTGAGCACAGACTTCTCATGTGGGAGACCAGGACTCAGTCCCCAGTACTACCTGGTCCTCAACACTGTTGGGAGAAACCTCTGAGCACTATACTCAGAGCAGTCCCCAAGCATTGACAGGTGTGACCCCAGAAAAAATATTTTAATAAAATAAGATAGATGAATGTGAAATGTTGTCCAGAAAATACTATGTCTTGATCCTAATCCTGGGGTATCTGTCTAAGCCAGAATGTGCCTGGTGCTGTGGACCGGGCCTCACCAGAGAGAGAGTACAGTGAGTAGGAAGCTTGCCTTACAAGCATCCAGGTTTGATCCGTCGTGCCTCTTATAATCCTCTGAGCTCCCTAGGAATAATTCCTGAGCAGAGTCAGGTGTAGATGCTGAGCTCTATTGGTGTAATCTAAAACCAGAACCAAATAAAGTGATAGAAAGTATGAGAATTCAGAAGCTGGAACAATGCTCAGAGCCCTCTTGCCTCTGCCCCTCAACCACATCACAGTGTCAACAGACGCTTCTCCACTTCGGCCCTTGTGACCCCCCAAACCCATGAGGGCTCCACAAGTCATAGTTCCTGGTATTTCCTTACAGCTTGTTAACACAGCGTCTCTCCAACAAACATCTCCTCTCCTGCCCATTTGTAAGCAGACTCAGGAGGGAGGCACTGACTCAGCACTGTGGATCTGACCAGCTGCTACATTCTCCGGAGACATCAACTCTGGTCATTATCTATCTCTGTTTGATCTGGCCCCCCTCTTGCTCTCACTCTGGCTGCAGCCCCACTGAGAGAAGAGTGAAGACCTAATGTGTGCAATCCCTGCCATCTAAGAAGACGGTGGTGAATCAGGACTGGGGGGAGGAAGTCTGTAGGTTGTTAGGGAGCCAAATGATCTGAAAGCAGCTTACAGGGTGGCCTAGAGGTGCTTTGAACAGACAGCAAGGTGTACCAGGGCTGTGTGGGGAGAAGGAGGCATCAGAGGTCTGAAAGAAGGTTCCAGAAGGCAGAGGTTGGTTGGAAGGAAGCAGTGTCCTCTGAATCCAGTACTAACTGCTCTGTGCTAGGCCAGGACCCTTATCTCATCTCACTCATCACAAACACTGGCTCCATCCTCCACTGACAGAAAGATGCTTTCCCAGGCTCTCCTAGAACATAACTTGTCGTCAGAACTCACCAGTCCAAATGCTTCCTCCTGCCCAGGTTCCAGTCTAAGACATTTCATGTTACCTCAATCCTTCTTACACAGGAAGAAATCAAGACTCAGGGAGTTGAAGTGACAGACCCTGCTCACAGCTTAGAAGCAACACATGAGGGCTACCACCAGATAATCCACTCCAGGTTCCATATCCTCAGGCAGACCCCATGCTGCCAGACATGCTTCAAAGTCTGTGTTCCCAATCACAGATGCCAGTTTGTTTTTTTTTTTTCCAGAGGGACCAGGGGGAGTACAGTAGACTCTGATCAGGGTTTCATGCATATCCAGCACACCATAAGTTCCTTCCTTCCTTTCTTCTTTCCTTCCTTCTTTCCATTCTTCCTACCCTCTCTCTCCCTCTCTTCTTCCTTCTCTTCTTCCAGTTTCCCTCCTTCTCTTTTCTTTCTTTCTTTCTTTCTTTCTTTCTTTCTCTTTCTTTCTTTCTTTCTTTCTTTCTTTCTTTCTTTCTTTCTTTCT
>PVKC010017917.1:0-19916 GCA_004027635.1 Crocidura indochinensis
TTATTATCTAAAATGACCCTTCTTCATAATAAATTGTTTCCCTTAACATCTTGAATTGAGTCATTTAATTTGTTTTGAAGCTTGGAACTACCATAGGACATGACTATTAGAGAAGGAGAAACAGTTACTTAGAATTAAGGAGACTCAGATGTTGTTCTGATATGTTTATTGCATCTGAGGTTCCTCTTCTGAATTCTTTCCCATTCCTGCTTCCCTAAAAGAGTCAAGTTCTAAAATCTTTCCCTATGAGTGTCCTGCCTAACCAGTAGTAGCTATAAAGTCAGTTAAAGAAACAAACAATACATATTCTGCACTTTTCAAAAATAAGCTTCTTTATAAAATCCCTACCCTGGGAGAGATAGGATTAGAATGAGTAAAGGAAAGAAACTATGTCATGCTACCCTCACCATATCCATAAGGGGACATAGCCTAGGGAACGATGGCCCAGGGTAGCATTAATTAATTTTTTGCAATATAATGAAGTTAAATTCTTTCTGTGGTTCATATTTGGAAAACTGAAAGTCATCCTAGTCACCATTTCAACTTGACTAGGTGAAGATACTAAGTTCAAACTCCACTGGAGAGATATGGGAATTTACAATATATTGCTAAGTGCTAGGGAAGGAGATGATTATATTTTATATTAAAATGATATAATATTTTATGTTAGAAAGAGGAGATTAAAGTCAAAATTTGGAAAACAAATACTTTCCTTTTATTCAACACCAAAGAATCTCTATATTTTCTAATTATACGTTGTACCTTCTGAGCATCATGCTCTCATATCTTTTTGGCTGTCTTTGATAGGATACATTTCTCTTTGCTCTCTTTCCAGGTTCCCAGTATTCTTTTACCCATTTGCTATTTCAGCTAAGTATGTTTTCTTTCCAGATTGCTTACCTGATATCATCTTTGCTTGCCTTCTTGGCATTGCTTATGTGTAAATTCCATTGTTGGTTTATTTTCTCATCTCTTCAGCTAAATTCCCATTTCACCAAGAGAATAACCTTAGCTTTGGGGTTCAATTCTATTTGTTCAATAATAAAATGGGCATTTACTGACCATCACAAAGTTAGCTCAACAGCAAGAAAAACAAAAACATGGGAAAACACATATACACAGCAAATCAGAAATTACCCAATTTTCATATATTAAGACCATTCTTTCAAGAGAATTTGAATATAATCCATTTGTCTGATACTTAGGAACTCTTAGATTTACACAATGCATATTATACAAATTATATTAATGGAATTTAAATGAACTATGTTCTTAAGACTATGGTTTTACTTTGATGATATATTTTATTATAAGATTGTATGAACACTGGTATATAAGTGCCTAAACAAAGCCTCTAGAAACTAAGAGTCATATGTGTAGTGAAAATACTTAAGGTTTTTCTAATGATCATATTAAAAACATTTTACATGAGCAAATTAGAACTTCAGTGCTAAAATCACCAGCCTGCAGGTTTGCATGGTGTGTCAAACCTAATTGTAAGTAGCTGACTGCATGGGGGTATTTTGAGGAACATGAAGAGTCTAGAGAGCTAAAAATATTTTCCCCATTATGTCTTCTCCAACAAATTCTCTCAGAGCCTGTGGTTCCTATCTTTGGCGTCTCCGTTTCCTGTTATATTGTATATGTGTTGCACAGAATAATTGTATTTGTGTTACACAGAGTAACTAGTCAATTCCTCATAAGCACAGATTTTATTTTCAAGGCTGTATCATGTAATTATATCAGTAAGAAAATTTAAAGTTTGATAACTGGAACACTAGCTTTTCATATCAAAGGAAGGACAGATTTAAGATGTGTCTACATAAGAGGTGAAGAAAATTCTGGGTTTAAGGCACAGAAATGAAAAAAAAAATGAAAAGAATATGCAACGTGAAATAAACATTGAATAGTGTACAGCAGAGTAAGAAATGTCTGGGATAAGCTCATACAGCAGTCCAAAGATCAGCCTCTTCTCTCAAAACTGTTAGCTGAGAACAGATAAAATTTAATTTATTTACTGCTTTCTGTTTGTCTAAGAAAGGTCATTTTCAAACTTACTTCTCAGCATGTATATGGTAATTGAATTATTAAAATATTTGGCAGATGAATATCTAGTTACTTATAATCTTTATCAAAGTCAAACTCTTCCTGTGACTTTGAAGGGAATAATGTTGAAAACATTATTATAATTACAAAGGCACTTTAAAGATACATGTTTATAATGATAATTATATAATTTTACATCTATTAAAATATTGCTTCTTAAAATGCAAACCTACAAGCAGGCCTTTAACATTGGTCTATTTTTATTATTGTTGTTATTGCTTCGGGGCCTCCCAAAATGTGCTCAGTAAGCAATCAGATAGTAACTTCTAGAGATGCTAGAAGTAATTTGGCCCCCACAGGAACTGGCAGTATAGCTTACAGAAACTGACAGTTCAGGGCTAGATGGTTAGTTTGCTGGGTATTGTACTCTTTGCACGATTTCCATCCCTTCAAGGCATTTCACAAGTCTCCTTTTGTTTATTGATTTTTTATTTTATTTTTTATTTATTTTTTGATCACACCCGAAGGCGCTCAGAGATTACTCCTGACTTTCTGCTCCTGGCAGGCATGGGGAACCATATAGGATGTCGGGATTCGAACCACCATTTGTCCTGGGTCGGTAGCTTGCAAGGTAAAGGCCCTACTGCTGTGTTATCTATCCGGCTCCTCCTTTTGTTTATTTTATTTAAGTCCCTTTACGTCCTCCAATATACCTTTTATTCTTGGTTCTAGAAAGTTTTTACATTCCACATTTAGCTATTTTTCGGAGACTTCACTAAATTGTTTTTCTTGTGTTCTCTGAGTATATATGCTCCAACTTCTTTTCCTATCATGAAGTCCTTTTGCTTTGGTTTTAAGACAGAATCATCCATTGTTTCTCTAGACTTTTGGTTTTAGATTTAACACACAGATTAAATTCCTATGAAATTTGTATTGTTACTGTGGGTTTGTGTGGTGTCAGTGTGTGTGTGGTGTGTTAAGTCTTTTGGTTCCACAATGGAGCATTTATGGATATCAATGGAAATTTCTCGTGGTGACTTAAGCAATGTTGGGGGGATTATGATGGAGGGTCAAAAATTCATGCCTGGGGCCCGGGAGATAGCATGGAGGTAAGGCGTTTGCCTTTCATGCAAAAGGTCATCGGTTTGAATCCAGGTGCCCCATATGGTCCCCCGTGCCTGCCAGGAGTAATTTCTGAGCATGGAGTCAGGAGTAACCCCTGAACACTGCTGGGTGTGACCCCAAAAACAAAAAAAAAAACAAACCCCCAAAAAAACCCCAAAAACAAAAACAAAAATTCATGCCTACATCAAGGGTCAAAATTGGATTGATTTAGATGAAACTCTGAAGTCCAAGTTAGCTCCCTCTGCTTAAAGAGACAATAACATCCCTCTTGATGGGAGTCCATTATAGAGATATGGAAAAGTTGAGGAGGGGGCCTGGCGGTGGCGCTGGAGATGAGGTGCCTGCGCTAACCTAGGACGGACCGCGGTTCGATCCCCCGGTTTCCCCGGTTCCCCATATGGTCCCCCATGCCTGTCAGGAGCGACTTCTGAGCGCATAGCCAGGAGTAACCCCTGAGTTTTTGGGGTGGCCCAAAAACCAAAAAGAAAAAAAAAAAAGAAAAGTTGAGGAAAGAGATTCGAATCTGGAATCTGGAATCGTAAGCTTTTGTAATTATTGTCTAAATAAATGAAGGACAATCCTGTTGAAAATGTTCTCATCTGTAAAATGGAAAAGGTAATTTAACGTGCACAGGGCTTTTAGACTAATTATTTAGCATGGACCACTTTTTCACCTATGCTGAGTGTTTAGCATTATGTGGGCTAATGAATTTTTAATCTACTCACAAAATTTTGATTTCATAGGACAAATTTTATAGTATACAATGTTTTACAGTTTTGGACACCTCACAGAGACTGTGATACTACAAAGGTGAGCCACAGCATAATTTGGACAGGGCATTAGTGGTATGCTCCTTGGTGGCACAATTAGTACAGGTCTTTCTCTCATTGTCCTGGGGGAAATGTCTAGCCAGAGTGTGACTATAATATGTATTGAATCTAGTGAGTGTAAGCTGTTCATGATCTGCAATATTACTTAATTTCTGACTAGATAGCTCTCTAGACTTTCAATGACATTTATTCGTTTTTCTTTGCTCTAAAATTATATAAAACAGAGGTAGTCTAAAGAACTATGAAATCACTCAAAATTCCATTACAACCAGATAGCCAGGATCAATATTTGTGTATATTATTTCCCAGTCTTTTTCTTAGACTATATTTAATATTGTATTTACTCAGTGCTAAAATTTCAGTTTATAAAAGTGCTCTTTTGCAAAAGAGAAGATATAAACACAACCATTTCCAGTCTTCTCATAATTTGTATGATAGATCTCATAATAAGGGGAATATATGAAAATTAAAGAAGTACATATTCCTTTGATACAAATATATCCAGTTTCAGGAATGTAACTCCTTTACATATAGAGGAATACTTTGAGGTTCACACTTCATAACTGTCTTCTCTGGTTTGTCTTGCTGGTTTGTCTGAAAACCTACCTCTATAAAGATACAATTTTTCAGGTCCCTACATCTACCTTGAGGGCTGCTCACTGTCTCAGTAGACCCTGGGCTGCAAATCACTAATACCTCCTTGGAGATTACTTTCTGCTCTCTAATTCACACAGACGCTAAACACAAACTTATATTTAAGAAACAAGAGAGACAGCACAAATGGTTTGAACAGATGTTTTGTATGCTAAGTCCAGAATTGATCCTTGGTACATCATGGTCAACACCTTTGAGAGCTATCTCCAAACAGAGTCAGAAATAGCTCCTGAATCCCAGACAGGTATGGGGTATTAATAGCAAAATTATTTTCAATGTTATTTCTAATATTTTCTTTATAGCCAAAAGGAAACTTTCTAACATAAAGAATGTCCAGGGGCTGGAGAGATAGTACAGGTATTCATATACTTGCCTTGTTCCTCTCAGACTCCAGTTAAATCCTTTGCACCTCAGATAGTTACCTGAGTACAGAATCAGGAAGAAGCCCTGTGTACAGCCATTTGTGACTAAAAACAATCAGACAAAACTTCTATTAGAGATTTTTTGATAGTAAATGGAGATAGATTTTATATGGTGTTTATTTTTCTTATAGATTAAAGAGTATAGATACTTAAGTGGTAGCTTATGTTTATTTAACTTTGACCCTATTTTTTTCTTGATTTTTAGTTGTTGCATGAGTTCTTTGGGCTAAATCTTTTACTTTAACTGGTATGTTTTTCTATTTATTTTCCATTGTTCTATGAAAACTAAGTAGCATGTTTTATATATACTGAGGAACTAAACAGGTTCTTTACTTTTTGAATTGTTTTTAAATTAAATTTGATTTGGTTTGTAGATACCTGGCTTGGTTGAATGTCAAATCCCAGTTCAGGGTTTTTCCACCTGTTCTCTTGAGATTATATGACAATCCTAGGCTTATGCAATCTAATACCTCTGGCAATGTGCTTCCGGAAACCTTCTGAAACTCAAAGAAACAGTTGATTCCCCTGGTGCAAAGAAGCCTAGAAGTACAGAAATAGGACAATATTAACAGGAGATGGGGGGAGGGTCAACAGTTTATTTCCTCATCTTAAAGAACAGTTGGAATATGGAAGGAATTGTGTATGCCAGAGATTTCTCATTGCTCATCAATCCTGGACATGGTGAAATTAGAGTTCCTGTTTCCTTTGTAGGTATGGGGATGTAGTGGGACCCATAAAATGTCAGTGGAAGTTAGGTGGGGTCTTCTTGTCTCAGGCCAAGTGCAGGTTGCTGTGTGCACTGCCAATAGCTGCACTCCAGAAGACTGAGATCTTACAGGATGACAGAAGACCCAAGAGAGAAAAGCCTCGATCTTAGTCAACAGGAAGAGGAAGACCAGTCCCCACCAGAAACACCTGCTATCCTAGAGAGTCAAGATAAAGACAAAGAATTCTATATGTGAATGAATTGATAGTGTCTATCAATTGTCTTCTCTGTTATAGAAACACTCTAATATAGTGTATATTTGTAGCTGGCCCCACATTAACCATTGCATTTGTTATTTGCATATAAAATACATGTATCTTAATTAGTTTCACTATGTTCTTGATTTTAGATATTAGTTTCATGACAGTAACCCACTGGAAATGATAAATGAATAAAGATACTTGAAGAAACAACTTTGTAGATGTGGATATGAGGATAAAATTTCATAAGTGGAGATATTTCTATCAACATGTTTTGAAGATTTAATAATGTCAGATTATGTTGAATACCACTTTATTATCCCTTTTCTCATATGTATATTATTCATCTTTGGGGAGTTATGGTCACACCTGATGGTATTTAGGAGTTTCTCCTTATTCTGATTCAGAAATTATTCCTATTTGGTGCTTAGGAGACCATATGAATGTTGAGGATGAAACCCCGGCTGTCTTCAGAGGAGGCAAGCTCCATCCCTCCTGTACTCTCTCTCCAGCTCCTATTAGTCATGAGAGGAGGGCTGGAACTTCCAGCTCACTTCATGAAGCTCACCACAAAGAGTGGTGAGTGCAGTTATAGAAATAACTACACAGGGAACTACCATAATTACGTCAATGAATGAGGGAACTGGAAAGCCTGTCTGGAGTACAGGTGGGGGTGGGGTGGGAGGGAGGGAGACATGGGACATTGGTGGTGGGAATGTTGCACTGGTGAAGGGGGTGTTCTTTACATGACCGAAGCCTAATCACAATCATATATGTAATCAAGATGTTTAAATAAAGAAAAAATATTAAAATAAAAAAATAAAAAGGGGCCCCTGGAGATAGCATGGAGGTAAGGCATTTGCCTTTCATGCAAAAGGTCATCGGTTGGAATCCCGGTGCCCCATATGGTCCCCCGTGCCTTCCAGGAGCAATTTCTGAACATGGAGCCAGGAGTAACCACTGAGCACTGCTGGGTGTGACCCAAAAACCAAAAAGAAAATAAATAAATAAATAAATGTTCCTATGAAAGAAAAAATAAAACTATAAGTTAAAATTTTTTTATTTTGGTTTTTGGGTCACACCTGACAGTGCTCAGGGGCTACTCTTGACTCTTTGCTCAGAAATAACTCCTGGCAGGCTTGGGGGACCATATAGGATGCCAGGATTCGAACCACTGGTTCTTCTGCATGCAAGGCAAATGCCCTACCTCCATGCTATCTCTCCGGCCCCTACATTTAAAATTTTTTGATGCATTTTCTATAAGAAAAATTAAGCTTTATTTTCCCTTCGAATGTTAAAATTTGTATTTCTTATGTGCACTGCCTTTTTATGTGTTTCTTATTTATATTATTTTTAATATTGTATGTTACTTAAAGAGTGAATTGCTTATATATTTTTATTAATTTGTAGAAACTTTATATATTATTATGGTGATGTTCAATTGTTTACCTTGAAAATATCATCTCTTTATTAAGATTAAGTTTATATGTAATATTATTCATTAGCCTTTTACATAAGGCAATCATATACATTTATATTCTCCTTATTTTGTGTAAACAAATTGCTGATCTATATCTTTATAAAACTAGGTATTATCACTATCTTTGTAAGGCTACTATTATGCTCACAGTATCACCAAATATTTTAATGATTTTCTTCTAATAAAGTAATATATTTTTATATAGTGAGTTATGGATATAGTTTTATTTATTGATATAAAATATATTTGATGTACCTACATATAAGTCTATGTACATGCATTTTAATGCAATATAATTTTTGTACATATATACATACCATATAGGTGTATATTACATATGTGTGTATAATCCATCAGGAAAAATATAATGATAGATAACTTACTTCCATTTATATAGGAAATTTAACATTGTTAAAATTCCTTTATGATAGAAAATCCAATATTTATTATACACTGAGTTTCACTACTTGTCTACAACACTGATATTTTTATTAATCTATTTGTCTCATGAATAAGCAATATTTGTGATTGCATGCTATTTCATCATGTGGATATAAAATATATTTAGCATATTCTCTGTCGTAAAATTGGTTTAATTTACATTATTTTATATGAATGCCTTCATGCACAAAACAATGACCTGTAACTTTCTTGTTATTTCTTCAAGTTTTATTCCTTGAATTAATGCAATCTGAATAATATGTTTCAGACTCTTGAAATAAATTTTCAACATGACTCCAAAAATAACCCCACAGCTTTTGAAAATTATACTTTTACCAGGAGTGGATGAAGTTGCATTTTCTATCATATCCTTATCATGATTTACACTTTAAAGAATGTCATCTATACTCATAAAGAGAGCATAATAGCATAGAAGGTAAAGTTTGTGTATTGTCGATCCAGCTTTGATTCCTGGTGCTTCTGGGAATGACTTTTAAGTATAGAGCCAAAAGCAAGTCCAGAAAACTGCCAAATGTGACCCCGAAGTAAACCAAGGAAAAAACACACACAATAAGAACCTTATTTTAGTTCTTTAGAGATAATACAAGGATTAAGGCATTTGCCTTACAAGCAGTCATCCTGGATTTAATTTTTGATAATGCTTATCGTCTTCCAAAGACTATGAGATGTGATCTCTGAACACAGAGCTGATGTAAGCCCTGAGGATCACCAGTTGTGGCCCCAACACTCCTGGGGGTGGAAGGAAGAGACAAAGAATTATACCTAATTGGAGTCATTTGAAACTCTGTTATGATTAATTACAAAATTTAAGTATGAATTGCTCATGGAAACTATCATCAATAGTGCTTAGTATTTTATTCAAATGTGGCTCAATGGGGAAGTCAGCTAAGAGTTAATTTAAAAATGAATGGTTTGGTGAAGAGAAAACAATCAATTCTATATTCTAAACCAGAGAGTGCTAAGATCTTTATACCCTGATTCCTCAAGTAACCTTATTTATTTATTTATTTATTTATTTATTTATTTATTTATTATTAATATTTTTGGTTTGGGGTCAAAACCAGTGGTGCTCAGAGGTTACTCTTGGCTCTGCACTCAGAAATAGTTCCTGGCAGTCAAAGGAGATCGTATGGGATCCCGGGATTAGAATCACTGTCCATCCTGGGTCATCTTGTGCAAGTCAAACTCCCTACCACTGTGCTACTCTCCAGCCCCAACTTTATAGCTTTTAGATCTGTGCTGAAAATAGCTCAGACAAATTGTCTTAATGGAGTTGATGCAATTGGTCAAAACATTGATGTGGAAGCCTTTCTCTACTCTGTCATCACGGCATCAGCATGTAGGGACCCTTAACTTGAGGTGTCACCCCCTGCTCTCACAGTCTTAGAAATAATGACTGGACTCACTTGCACTCCATTAGGTAAAATCGGCCTCTTTCTATGATTAGGTAGCTTTCTTAAGGTTGAGATGAATTTGTTCTCCTAGGAAGGAGAATTCTTCTAGAAAGAAAATTTTTGGCACTGTAGGGAACCTGGCTTTTCTAGCTTACAAACTTGAGGCACTCATACTGGAAATGGCGGGAAACTGAATTTTCAGAACTTGCTTGTTATCAAAGATCGACTGTGTTTGCTGCTGGGAATGTGCTAATGCCTATTAGCAGCAAGTTTTTATGGTCTGACTAAACTTGTGCAAAGGAACAAAGTCACAAAATCTCCAGGACCCTTCTTCCTCTCTTAACTTCCACACAGGACCTTCCCTGAAGAGTGTGTGGAGATTTTATGTAGTGAAGTGACCCTTAGAGGCTACAGAGGATTCTCTACTTCTCAACTCGCAGCTGGAGGCCAGTTTCTTAAGGACAGGATGTAACTAATAATCGTCAGGTCTGAGGAAAGACAGGAAAAGAAAATCATTGTGACTACAAATATGAGTAGGACTAGGAGAAGTTGCCACTAAGGAAAGATAAAGTCAGAGACACAAAGCAGCTTGACTTGCACATGTAGCAGCTGATTAACTGTGATCAGTAAGAGACGTGCTTTCAGCTTGTCTCTGGAGGAGTGTAGAGCAGCTGTCAGAGGGAGAGATAAGTGGCCTTGTTTAGGCTCCCCGGAGTTTCTCAACCTGGTCTGCTGAGCCATGTAGGACAACATCTAACTATAGGAAAAGCAAAGGTGGACTCGCATCCCCATAAACCAACTCCAGTCCCTGTGCTTGGGGTCCAACTATATTTCAGAAAATGTAAAAAAAAAAAAAAAACAATTGGTAGAGTGCATGCAAGAAAAGCATCTTGCTCACTGTACTATCTTCACAGTCCCAAGAAAAGTTTTACATAAATGTTTTAATTAAACTATAGAAAACTCAAGGGGATAGTCTTAGAGGTAATAAAGATTTGCCTGTTTTTTTAAATTGTATACATTTAAAAACCAGAAAAAATAAATTATTGAAAAGAAACAATGCATGTTTTTTCACATTAAATGTAATTTTCTAAAAATAACTTTCTAAGGGGGCCTAAAGAGATAACACAGTGGTTATGATACTTTTTTTTTTTTGTATGAAGCCAACCCATGTTCAATCTCTAGCACCCAAATTGGTCTCCTGAGCCCCTAAGGATTAATTCATGAGTACAGAGCCAGGAGTAAGCCCTGGATATAGAAGGATGTGAACTTTCCTGGTCTCTCAAAAAAGAAAATAAAACAAACCCCAAAACTAATAGCTTTGAAGATGCTCCTTACAATCTTTAGTACTATTTGAAAGGAAAGGAAAGGGCAGAGCTTATGCATAAGACTTAATTATGATGAGGTCAATGTCTCTTAAACTACTTAATTGCTGTTGTAATTGAATTAACTTGAAATACAAATAAAAATACACTCTAGTTTTGATAGAGCTGATTAAAAATTTGGCTCAATTTCTTCTATGTGGGTGTGTTGGTAGCATCATACATGTTAGAGAAAATAGATAAAAAACCTCCAAATTTTTAAGTTCAATTTTTAAAATTTTTTTGACCACAGTGGATTACAAATCTTTCAAAGGAATATTTTAGGTGCATAGTGACATTGAATCAGGAGCATTTCCACCACCAATGTTGTCCTCCTGCCCCTGAGCCCAGCATGCATCCCATATCCCCTTCCTAAGCCCCCCTTGCTTGTATAGGTGGTCCCCTCTGTGTCTAGCTTGTTGTAGATTGGATATCGATTCTGTTGTTGTTGGTTTTGGATTTGGTGTTAAAATCTGATCATTTTTTATTTCTACTTTATGTTAAGTTCAATTTTTAAATACAATTTTAAGTATATTTTACCCACGTATTATTATCAGTTCTACTTTCGGATTCCATCCTAATTTTAAGATTCCTTGTCTCATCTGCTTCTTCTTTTTAATTTTTGTTTTTCCCTAAATAAAAAAAATCTATTTGTATTTAAACACCATATTTATTTATGTATTACACATACATTCTTTACATATTCATCACGTAAGTGAATTAATATACATCATGTACAGGCATAATATAAATATATAAAGATCATACCTGATAACTTCCCTTAGTCAGGCAAGGTAAGATAATTAACAAGAGTATTTATTATAAGGCATAAAGACAACTTTTTTCTATTCTCCTAAGTGCTCAATTGGGACTTGAGCAGCAGAGAGAAGAAAAATGAAAACCATACACTTAAATTCAAATTCCATTTTACATAAAAAAAAGCAGAACCAAGGGACATGAAATTCAGGGAGGTGGTATGGCCTGGGTTGGAGAGAGGGCAATCCTGAAAGACATGAGGGAAAATGAGAAAGAGACTGGAGCATTCCCCTGTGGACATTAAGCAAGGACTTCTCTTTGGCACTCTTTTCAGAGGAAGTCACTTCCTCTGAGTGCAAGAATGGCACCTTTGACTTGTGGGTCTTGTGAATGACAAAATTAATGCACAAGAATAAATGACCTTCTTATACATAAATAATGATAGAGAAGAAATAGACATTAAAAAAGCAATGCCAAGCACAATAGCACCACAGAAATTAAAAATCCTTGGAGTAAAATTAAAAAAGTAAAGAACCTATACAAAGAAAACTAAAACATTGCTTCAAGAAATGAAAGAGGATGCAAGGAAATGGAGACATACACCTTGCTAGTGAATTGGGAGAATTAATATCATTAACGTGGCAATAATTCCCAAATATTATAGAGATTTAATGCAATCTTTCTGATGATATCCATGATATTCTTCAAAGAAGTGGATCAAACACTCTTGAAATTCATTTGGAACAATAAATGCACAGGAATACCTAAAGCAACACTGAGGAAAAAGAAATGGCATCACTTTCCCCAATATTAAATTGTACTACAAAGCAATAATAATTAAAACAGCATGGTACTGGAATAAAGACAGACCCTCAGATCAATGGAATAGACATGAGTATTAAGAAAATGACCCCTAGATATACCATCAATTAATCCTTGATAGAGGTGCAAGAAAGGTAATGGGACAAGGAAAGCCTCTTCAACAAGTGGTGCTTGGACAACTAGTCAGCCACATGCAAAAAAGCTAAGGCAGACATCTATCTAACATCATGCACAAAGTTCAAATCATAATGAATTAAAGCCTTGATATAATATCTGAAACTAGAAGGTATATAGGAAGAAAATGTAGTCAAAACATTCTATGGCATTGAGATCAAAGGCATCTTCAATGAGGAAACACCGCTATTCAAACAAGTAGAAGCAGAGATAAACTCAGATGCACTACAACAGATGAGTGGCTAAAGAAACAGTGGTACATCTATACAGTGGAATACTACACAGCTGTTAAAAATGAAGTCACAAAATTTGCTTATACATGGATGGATATGAAGACTATTATATTGAGTTAAATTAATCAAAGGGAAAGTGATAAATACAGAATATTCTCACTCATCTATGGAAATTTAGAAAAATAAAAGATAGTGTAATAATACTCCAGGGCAGGAGTGCTAACACAGTGGAAGGGCATTTGCCTTGTATGCAGCTGACTCAGGGCAGATCTGGGTTTGGATCCTGGCATTCCATATGGTTTCCAGAGCTTGCCATAGCAATTTCTGAACACAGAGCTAGAAGTAATTCCTGAGTGCTGTTGGGTGTGGCACAAATAAAAAATAATACCCAGAGACAATAGAAGTGAGAGCCAGAAGGACCATCCCATGATATGAAGCTTATCACAAGTGCAATTAGAGAAATAACTTCACTAACAACTACCATCACAATGATAGAGAAATACAATGCCTGTCCCAAAGACAGGTAGGGGAATGGGTGAAGAAGGAATTGGGGGCATTGGTAGAGGAAAATTGCATTAGTGAATGGGATTTGCATTTTATGACTAAAACCCAATCGCAACGTATTTATAATTATGGTACTTAAATAGATTATTTCGTAAAAAAATAAAGTGAAAAAAAAAAGGAATAAGATTCTACCTAGCAACTCCTTTTTAAGAATACATACTGGGAGGTCAGAGTGGTGGAGCAAGTAGTAAGGCGTCTGCCTTGTGTGCACTAACCTAGAACAGACCTTGGTTTGATCCCCTGGTGTTTTATATGATTCCCCAAGCCAGAAGCTATTTCTGAGTGTGTAGCCAGGAGTAACCCCTGAGCACCACCGGATGTGGCTGAAAAACTAAAGAGAGTGAGAAAGAGAGAGAGAGAGAGAGAGAGAGAGAGAGGAGAGAGAATACATGCTGGTGTAAACAAAGTTACATTATTGAATATCACCTAGAAGCATCAAGCTTTATTTTATCATTCATTTTATTACCAAATCTTGCTGAAGAACAAGGGCTGAGAGATAAAGGCACAGATCAGAGGGTGGAGCGAACTCCACCTCTGAAAAGGTGTATACATTCCACCTAAAGGTAGATGCGACTCCCAGTGGCATGATCTCCAAAGTAATTTCTTACCATGAGACCACCTTGACAGTGAAGAGACTGACAGTAGCATAAGAAAGAAGCTCTTTGAGAGCACAAAAGCAATTGTGGTAAAGTAGCACAAAACTCCATCACTTCTTGTGGGTAAAGATTCCAATTCTGCATATCCAATTAGTAGTGCACCCCATACAACCTGTCAGAAATGGAATTCAGAGTGGAAATTTAGGATGTTCGATGAGCTGAAAGAAACAATAGAATGCACTGCCAATAAAACACAATAAGATATGAGATTAGAAATGAAAAAATCTCTAGAAATATCATAACTGAAAATCTTGGTAGTTGAAATGAAAAATTCATTGGATAACCTCAAGAAGTAGACTATGAGTTGCTGCAGACAAAATCAGTTTCAAGATAACATCCTCTAGACAACAAGAAAACATATCCTCCAGACAACAACATAAGATGGAAAAATACCTTAGCATAAATAAACAGATGAAAAGAGAACTTTGGGATACATTCATGGATTGGAAATAAAAATGATTGGTGTTCCAGAAAGCTAAGGAGAATACTCTACAAAGAATCAACAGTCAAATGGATTGATAAGAATTCCCAGAGTTTGAGAATGCATGCATCACATCATGGACGCCCAAAAAGAGTTAGCTAAAAGAGATCCAAATAAAAATATTATTCCTGCACATCAATGTTGATTTTACTACTAGCCTAGCAGTAATCACTGAAATATAAAACATACAGGAGAGAATGAGATTTGCTTCTGTAGCACATAAACCAGAAATCTTAGTGAATACGTGCAATAATGCTTTATTTCATTTCATTTAGTACCTGCTATTTACAGGTCAGACAGCGAAGCTCTCTTGTAACTATGCAAAATAGAAAATGTGGAATCCAATATCAGCACAGCAGATGGACTTGGTGGAACAATATCAAAGTATTTTTTAGCAGTGAACATGCTATTTTCCATCTGCATCATTTTTTATCCAGATGTTATCACATGGTTCAGTGAAAACATTCCATGAAATTCTTCATTTTCAAGAAGATGAAAATAATTTAGGCATATTGAAATCATAGACACTTAGGTAGATAGATAATACAATGGTGCAGGTGCTTGTATTTTATACAGGCAACACATAGTCTCTGATCACAGAGAGAAGATGGGCCCTTAGTTCTGCGTTAGCATCCCCCCCGATTCCTGAAATTATGAATCCAAATATATTCATTTAGAACTTAATGTAAAGAAAACATAACTGCACTAAGTGAAAGCAAGCAATTCAGTAAAAATACTCAGAAAAAAACTGACTAGACATTACTTCAAAGTAAACATACAGGTAGCCTACAAACAATAACAATTCCAATATAATTTGCTATTAGGAAATTAAAGTACAAAAAAAACCGACAATGAGATAGCCACTTACATGAGTGAAAGGAGCTTTTATTAATGAGATTAGATGCAAACATTTTATTGAGACTATGTATATAAAAGCCTCCTCAGCATACTGTCAAAGGATAGTAAACTGGTAAGAAAATCAGTATGACTGTTCTTTAAAGAAATAAAAATGAAAATAAAGATATGACTTTGAAGAGTCCAATCCTGGACATTGCATGGTTCCTTGAGGTACTCCAAAGTAATGTGTTGTTAATTGTTCCTAAATACACCTAGCCCCAAAACCACAAACAAGACCCCAAAGAACAAAAACAATTCATACATAAAATTTCTACCAGAGGGTTAGAGGCATAGCACAAATCATAGAATACACGTATAGTATATGTGAAGCCCTAACTTTAACTGCTAGCAATGTGTAGTACTGAGTTAGTTATATTCCTAGTAGTGCAGCCCTAAACACCATAGAGCTCAAGTAGTACCGCATCACCAGGTGTGGGTGTTGGTGAATTGAATTGCAATCTCCATGACTTCTACATGGCACCTGTTCCTGGTACCTTTAGATGTAGATCAAAATGAGTTATTTTAAACTGAAAATGAAAAAAAAAACTGGATAGTAAAAGGCATTTCTTGGCAAATGACTTGAAAACATTGTGCCTCTACAGTGACATTGTTTTCAATAATCAAGTCTCGATGTTCACCAGCAGATTATAAAGAAGTTATGTTGTATATATTAAAAAAAGTTACCCTCAGGGGACCAGGCGGTGGCGCTGGAGGTAAGGTGCCTGTGCTAACTTAGGATGAACCGAGGTTCAATCCCCCTGTTCCCCATATGGTCCCCCGTGCCTGCCAGGAGTGACTTCTGAGTGAATAGCCAGGAGTAACCCCTGAGCATCACCGGGTGTGGTCCAAAAACCAAAAAAAAAAAAAAAGAAAAAAAAAGAAAAAAAAAGTTACCCTCTCATTAAATGAAAAATGCATCATTTCAGTCAAAAATGAATAGATTGTGTTAAGGAAAATGAAGTGAAAGTCAAGTACCATATAGATTTACTCATGTGTACAATATAATTAAGTAAAAGCAGGAGATGTAGAGATAATACAAAGGCAGGATACTTGACTTGCACAGGCAGACCCATGTCTGGTCCTCAGCATCCCATATGGTCTGCAGAGATCTTCCAGGAGTAATTCCTGAAAACAGAGCAGGAGAAATCTCTGAGCACTGCAAGGTGTTTTCAGAAACCAACAATAAATAATAAATAAATAAATAAATTCAACAATACTGACAAAATTACCAAAAGTGACTCAAAACTATGGTACTAGAAATAAACTAGGGTATGTGAGTATATGAGTAGAAGGATTATTTTTGTTTGTTGAATGTACTGAAAGTGACTCAAAACTATGGTACTAGAAATAAACTGTTGAATGTACTGAAGTGACTCAAAACTATGGTACTAGAAATAAACTAGGGTATGTGAGAATATGAGTAGAAGGATTAATTTTGTTTGTTGAATGTACTGAAAATTTAGTAGTAAGTGCCAGCAATTCTATACACATATAGAAATTTTAACTTACAGCCCTGATATTCTAGGCTGTTTTAAGTATCTCTGTAAATAGGAAAACAGGAAAAGAGCTTCACTCAGTTTTTGACATTCAGTGTCAAAAAGATGTTTGAAATAATTTTTCATTCTTTGGTTAGTCTTAGTATTAGAGTTTGCTGTTCCTAAATTGTTTAGCTACAACTATTGACATGTTGCAAAGAATTGATTAATTTACAATTACTTTATTTTAGGTCTGATATTTATTAATCTCATTGAAGTTATTATGACACTCAAACTCACGTTGGAGTGATCCATTGCTAATCTTAACACTTAGGTTTTTGAGCCTTTTGATACAACATGAGTTTTACAGTTGGACTATTTTCAGTGAACTCTGTGAACAATAAATGGTTCAATTTGATTGCAAAGTTTAATGCTAATTATTGCTTAAATGGTGAGTGGTAATTTAAGATAGCTTCCATCAGTTTGGATAGATTGTTCAATGGACTGGAGCTCATGTTTTACAAGAAAGAAGCCTGAATTTGATCCTTAATACTTCTGGTCCCCCAAGTACTGCCAGGAACAATACTCAAGCACAGCTTTGAGAATAGGCTCTAAATATAACTGAGTGTGACACTTCCAATCAAAAGCAAACAAAAACAAATCAAACAATCAAAAAAGTTCATTGAGTTTAGGTTTCTAGCAGATATTCTTGATTGCTTAATTAATGACTTTAAGGCATGATATTGATAGGTGGTAGTTGAATTCAGTTTTTCTTTTTTTCTCTGCTTCTATAGCAAAAGAGGTGAATAGAATTTCCTGTAACTTGATACACAGTTCTGATTTCTGAATTTCCTCTAAAACTATATTTTAAGTATCGTATTTGACATTCATGCATTGCCAACTTCCGGAAAGATTTTGAAATATAGAATCAGGTGAGTATCCCACAGTGTTTTGAATTGAGCACTCTTTTTTTTGCCTGTATCGTAGTATACATCATTATATCTTCTTAAAATATGTCTTTCCTTAAGTCATCAGTCTGATGACAAATGGCTTTCTTTCTTTCTGTTTTGAACATTCATTTCCACTTTGTTTTCTTTTCCAATTTAGTTTCCCCATCAATCTCTCTTACTACTTTAATAGCCAACTAATTCCTAAATTGATATGTAATAATTTCAAGACACAATTAACCTTCAAAATTGTGATAAAATTATGAGTTATATATTAATTGGGATGGTCAAAGAAAGAATTTGTTGAGATTTAAAACTGTAAAATAAGTCAGATTTCAAATTACAGAATAAACTGTAGGTGCAAGTGAAAAGGACACTTGAAAGTTAGACATTGGGGCCTGGGAGATAGCATGGAGGTAAGGCGTTTGCCTTTCATGCAAAAGGTCATCGGTTCGAATCCCGGTGCCCCATATGGTCCCCCGTGCCTGCCAGGAGAAATTTCTGAGCATGGAGCCAGGAGTAACCCCTGAGCACCGCCGGGTGTGACCCCAAAACCAAAAAAAAAAAAAAAGAAAGTTAGACATTAACTTAAAAAGTATTTACTTCGTATTTATTATGAGCAAGAAACTGTGGAGTGTTATTAAACATCAAATTCTATGATTTTTAAAGTTTTCATTACATTGGTGAAATAATTCTTCACTGTATATAATTATGTTACAAATCCTAGTCATTGTTTATATCACATAAATATGAACAGCATGTTTCATGCTTTTAAGAAAGGAAAATTTAATCCAAAATTAGGTAGGCCAAGGAAGTCTGCCTGATAGTTATAGACATTGGAATGCAATCTGGAAATATGAATAAGAATCGCTAATCACAGGAAAGTTTATATGCACATTTTCCACTAAGTTTGGGTAACCTATACTGTATAATCAAAAAAATTGGAATGGAGTAGGAGTTTTAAAAATATTTGGGTAGAATAATATAGGAAAGGTTGATTAAAGATAGATCCATAGTGTATTAATGGCAAGCTGAGAAATTTTGAATACATAGTACAGACAAAAGTGAGTTTCCTTATTATTTAATACAAAATAGTTCTTCCTACTAAGACTAATATAATCTAGCATGTTAAAGTGAAATTTGCTATTTTATCAGCCGGACACGCTTGTGGATTTGTTCAAATACATGTTTCATAAAATTAATTAAGTCTGAGGTTTATCATGTCATTTTAGCTCATTAGATTGCTTTGGCTTTCTAAAGAAACTATCTCTTTCTAGGCGTGCCCCTTTTAACTGAAACTTACTATTATATTCGATATTCAAACAGTAACAGTTATGAAATAAAAGTGTGCCTTTAAATTTAAAGATGGAAGTCATTGTATTCTTATAGGTAATTCTATAAGTACTTCTTATAAATCTTAAGACCTATAAAAACTTAGAGACTTCAAAACTAGATGTTATTTTGAATAGGTAGAAGAAAATCTGTAATTGTGAAATAGGGAAAATATTGAGAAGCCATTAATCTTGGTCAAAAATCATTTTGTTTAAGAAACAGTAGTTCTATTGTCTTAAAGTCTAAGATTTTGGGGGGTCTGAGGCCAGAGCGTGGGCACAAGCAGTAGGTTATTTACCTTGGGTGCAATAACCTAGGAAGGACTACAGTTTAATCCCCTGGTTTTCCCTATGGTCCCCCAAGCCAGGAGCAATTTCTGAGCACATAGCCAGGAGTAACCCCTGAGAATCACTGAGAGTGGTCCAAAAACCAAAAACCAAAAAAAAAAAAAAAAAGATTTTGGATCCAGAGAGAAGTACAGAGCAGAGGCAAGGCATTTGCCTTGCATGCAGTTGACTTGGGATGGACCTGAGTTCAATCCTGGCATCCCATATAGTTTCCTGAGCCTGCCAGGAGCAATTTCTGTGTGCAGAGTCAGGAATAGCCCCTGACCGTTGCCAGGTGTGACAATCCCCAAAAAAGAAAATTTGAAAAATTGTATCTTGGGGGCCGGGCGGTGGTGCTGGAGGTAAGGTGCCTGCCTTGCCTGCACTTGCCTAGGACGGTTCGATCCCCCGGTTCCCATATGGTCCCCCAAGCCAGGAGCAACTTCTGAGTGCATAGCCAGGAGTAACCCCTGAGCGTCACTGGGTGTGGCCCAAAAACCAATAAAAAAAAAAACC
>PVKC010017918.1:0-19928 GCA_004027635.1 Crocidura indochinensis
ACACACACACATATATGTGCAGTGAAATTCTACTCAACTATAAGAAAAGATGAAATCAAGCAAATTTCTGCTATATGGTGGATCTGGAAGGTATCCCACTGAGTGAAGTTAGTTAAAGGGAGAGGGTCAGATAGACACAGAATGGTCTTTCATCTGTGGGATATTTAGAAGTATAGAAAGGGATAATAAATGTCCAAAGGCAACAGGACATGAAAATTGGTCTACAGAATTGGCTTCACTATGGTAGGAGACTGGAGCCATGAGAGGAAGGGAACACTCTGGTGGAGGCTGTAGTGTTAGAAATTTGTGTGCCTGAAACCCTGTCATAACAATATTGTAAATCGTGGTGCCTCAAATAAAATTTTTAAAGGTTCAGGAGAAAAAAGCAAAGGAGAAAATATGTATAAGCAATGGGACACCAGCTTTGCAGTGACAATTTATTCAGTTTCTGAAGCAGCAGGATATATGTGCTTGTAGAAAACTGACAAAGAGAAGTGGACACAGCAAGGCAAGGAAGTAATTCTATGTGTGATTGAGTGCTTACACAGAAACTCAGTGGTACCAAATAACCATACAAGAGTCTGTAAAAAGAATAGAACATGTTTTGTGGCACAGGATGCTTGTCAATTGGATTTCTAGGCTTGTGTTTGGGCCATACCCAGTTGCACTCAGGAGCTACCCCTGGTTCTGTACTCAGGGGTACTCCTGGCAGGATCAGGGGTAATATAGGGTGTTAGGACCAAACCCATGTCAACCGTATGCAAGATAAGCATTCTCCCTGCTGTCCTATTGCTCTCAGGTGGAGTTGTCAACTTCCTCCATCCTGAGTCATTCATACCACCCCATATCAATTTGTAGTAACATTTATTTCCCATCTACCCCCAATCAGAAGTACCCTAAAATGTGTACAGTTTAGAAAATGGATTCTTATAGAGTTACACACACAGCCAGTCTTCACTGCTTATAAACAGTGTTCTTAGTAAATGTGCACACTGTGCAGGTACAGTAAAACCCATGATACTGTGTGTTCAGCACCGGCCAGGAAGTGACACTACTGATGACACCTTCTACTCAAGGACCTGCACACAGCAGGAAAACTGAAAGAATAAGAAGCTCTATGTTCTGTCAGTGTAAACTAATCATCACATTGCAAGTCATGAAGCAATAGCTAAACAGGGCTGTAGAATAAGACAATACCTTGTAGAAAGACCCACTAGAATCAGCTCAGCAAGTTACTCAGGAGCAATGTGAAAAATAGACACTGTCTATTACTCACGAGCAGTGTGAAAAATAGACACTATGTCAATTAGGCACAGAAGCAAGCTTGGAAGGTCTGCACCATGTTTGTTTGGGGATAAAATAGGTTTTCAGCTCAGAGGGATTTTATTTCCTGATTGAAGATTTTGTTTGTGGAGGCCAATAGAGAAGTACCAGAGGAGGTGAATGTGCAGGAAGGACTTAGGGCTGTCAAGAATGAGGGCAGGATGGAGGTGGTGACCTGTAGCCTCAACTTATTCAGCTCAATACTTTGGGGTTTGTCCCCTGGGTCTGCTCACCTGGATCTGGTAGTATGTGAATCAGCTCTACGTTAGCAATTGGTACTGGACACAGGCCAGTGAGGGCCAGATCTCTAGTGTTTACCCTAATGCTGATTAGAAGGAGGTTCCGATTTAGTGCATCAGAGGGGGACTTCCCCACATTGTCCATGAGACTGGGGGCTGCCTTTGGAAAAGCTGAGGCCCAAGATGTCGTTCATGCTTAGGACCAGTGGGGCTCAAACCAGGTCTCAAATTGGGGCCACAGATGCATATAACATTCTAAAGGAACAGAGGGTATCATGCGTAATAAAAACATTTACACCCATACCAGAGACTCTAGATGGAATAGTAAGGCTCCTTAGAAAGCAGCTATAGTCTAAAGGAGATTCTCCCCACTAAGTTTATAGGAAACTATTTATAAACATTTGACCAAATTGGCTATTGGTTTAAAAGTTTAGTTTGAGGGGGCTGGGTGGTGGCGCTGGAGGTAAGGTGCCTGACTTGCCTGCGCTAGCCTAGGACAGACCGCAATTCGATCCCCCGGTTTCCCACATGGTCCCCCAAGCCAGGAGCGACTTCTGTTTTCTTTTTTGTTTGTTTGTTTTTTTGTTTTTTTGTTTTTGGGCTACACCTGGTGACGCTCAGGGGTTACTCCTGGCTATTCACTCAGAAGTCGCTCCTGGCAAGCACGGTGGACATATGGGGAACCATATGGTTCCACAGGCAAGGCAGGAACCTTACCTCCAGCGCCACCGCCCCGCCTCCAGGAGCGACTTCTGAGCGCATAGCCAGGAGTAACCTCTGAGCGTCACTGGGTGTGACCCCCCCCCCCAAAAAAAAAAAGTTTAGTTTGAATAAACAGAAAATCTTACTTTAGGAAAAAGAAAATAACCAAGGATCTAGTAGTCCAGAGCTCTGAAAGTCCTTCAAAAAGACTAAGAACCATTTCAAAAGGAGAGCAAAAGTAAGAAGCCATAAATCTTAGAGAACATCCTTCACTAGAGCTAAGCCTGTGGGTGAGACTTGGAAATGCGATCTTTGCTCCTGCCAGTCTGATTAGAGGCTATCTGTCACATGGCCAGTGAGATGAAGGAAGCTTGGCCTCAGTTGGGTCTCACGGTCTTGGACAGGGACAGGTTGACCCAGGACCTTGGAGGAGCCATCCTGAGGACCCTTACTCTGAATTTTAGGCTTCCTGAACTGAGTCCTAATACTTTTCATGCCCCAATGTCCCGCAGCCCTGGGACACAGCACATGATCACTTGCAGATGGGAAACCACAAGCAAACAAGCATCTTGCGAACTGCCCGTTTTCTTCTGGAGACTGAACTCTGGCAACAACCCTCAATCCTGCATGTGTGATTTCAGGGCAGAAGCATCTCCCAGTGCACTTCACTTTCTCCACTGCCCACAGCCTCTTGACATTTGTCAGTGAGCAGTGCATGCCTGAAAGACAAGGGACATGCATTACCTTCTCCCTAGTCTTTCAATGGCATGGTTTTTAACTACTAAAAGCACAAAAATAAGAATACTTTTTAAATTGCTACCTCTTAAAAGGTGTGTCTTAAATTTTAACAATCTTCCAATCCAAGTGATAGTTGCGAGGGCATTTGAAAGTCAAATTGGGAATATTCTTTTTATAAAATTAAAATAGAGTGTTAGGGGGCTGCATTGTACGTGAAAGCTTATTGCATGAGGAAGAATGATAGATTCAAAGCACATAGAACTACTCGTTTTGTAGACTGCTTTCCCTCCATTTAAAAGTCTAGGCATTAGTATATGCTGTCAGTATTAATGATGATCCATTATTGCAACGTTCCTGAGCGTGGGTGGCTTGGAGTCACTTTATCTGGGAAATGAAAAGCACATCTCACCCTTCAGCTACTCTGAGTGGGAGCCCCACCAGAAGCGCATATTACACAGGGTGGAATCAGTCAGCGAAGATTTGGCCAAGTCCCACTTCTTGTTTTCCAATCTATGGGGTGGGGTAAGTTTAGGTAAATAGAGTGAATGCTCTGTACAGTCTGCACTTTACACACAAAACTCGGTCACATATGATCCATGAGGCACTTAAAATTATTTCTATTTTACAGAAGAGCAGAAATGTAAAGTGATTCACTTGCTTAGGTCATGTAGGAAGTTGAACATTTGATTGTGATCTAAGAAAGCTAAGCTCAGACTGCAGACATTTTCCTGTGGGAACCTCTGAAGACTGGACTGGAGGGAAAAGAACTTGGTGGCCAGGGCACCAGCAATTATTGTTTGGCTTGTTTTGTTTTGGGGTTATACCTGTAGGCGCTAGGGGATTACTCTTAGCTCTGTGCTCAGGAATCACTCCTGATGGTATGGGAAACCCATAGGGGATGCCTGGGATCAAACCTGGTTGGCCAAGTACAAGGCAAACATCCTCCCTGCTGTCCTATTCACCACTCCCCAGGGACAACTGCTCTGAGGCATTAGTGTGCAAAAAAACCACACCCTAGAACTAGAAGCATCCTCGAGGACACCACATAGGGTATCCCCAGCATTGCCAGAAGTGACTGTTAAGCACAGAGCCAGGAGTCAACACTGAGACTATGAGGTGTAGCTCAAATCCTAGCCCCCAAAGGATTTTACCTTTTTTCAAAACAACATTCCATTCTCTGGTACTCTATTATGATACCTCCAAATTAGTGGGTCATTTTTCTCTGTTTGGGCAGGAATTCTCTAAGGTTCTTTACTATTTTCTATCTGGAAAATTACTGTCAAGTCTGATTTCATGCCTTAAGGAAATACTTGGTCTGTGCTTTGCAGTGGTGGAACTAGAAATGGTGTTTTGCTCAACTCCATCCTTGCTGGCTTGCAAGGTGGAGTACTGAGGTCTGGAATGGCTGTAGGCTGGCCTGTGGGATTGATAGCAAGTCTGTAGCTACTCACTGTGCTGTCTCAGCAGCTGCAGGCCAAGGAATGCAGATATAGGGCCTGGCAGGTATGGTGAGTGGCAGGGATGGCACATAGTGATAGCAGCCTTGACTCTCCAAGCCATTGCTTCACTTTGTCGCTAGCACAGGCAGGCCTGGATGGCTTTCCATTCCTGAAGGATTAGTTAAGAAACTTCAAATCCACTGGCTTTGTAGCCTTTGAAGTGTGACTCTTTGTTGAACCTCTGGGGCTTTCTGTCCTGGTTTAGTGGAGACGCACTTGCCTTTCCTGAAAGACTGGTGACTCCTTTCTGTTGTCTTCACTGACCACTGGTATAAGGCAGACTTTCCCTCATATGGGGGAATAAAGAGAGTACTGGCCTTCAGGGGAAGACCGTTGTCGTGGTTTTTAACATCTTCATGACCTCATGACATGTGTGGAAGGACATGGTGCTGTGTGATCTCAGCCCAGAGTATTCCCATTCAGGAATATCTTCAAAGGAATGGTCAGCCATGTGCCAAGCACCCTGAATAAATAGTGAACTAATTGTTGTGCAGATGCTTCAAAAGAGAACGGCCACCAGAGCAAGTGGGACCTGAGAATGAGAGGACCTGGAAGCTGAGGGTCAAGAGTGGGTGAGGTGATACAAGAAGTAGCATGAAGTGGAAAAATGTGCTCAGTGCATGCTCCATGATGCTATCAGCTATCTTCACAATGTCACCATCCTACTGTGTGGGATGACCACAAGGATACAGGAACAAAAGAGTAGTGCCCCCAGTTCTACTAGCAGACATGAGAGAGTTCAGCATCATGTGTGTATGCATGAGGGGTATACACACAAAGTTCACCTACAACTGACAGGCAGCTGGGTCTCTGTTCATGTACCAGTACAGGAGGTTAATTCAATCTCTGGCCACTGCTCATGCCTGAGCTCTTGCTGGTTTCACACCCAGCTGAACTCTAACTGGGAATTTCCCTCCCAGAAAACTAAGATCTTCTTATCCCTGTTTTAGAGATGAGCTGAGATGCACATGTGTTCCCTTTCCGAGTTCGAACAGAAACAAGATGGTACATCTGAGATTCTGAGTTGGTGGGATGAATAAGGGGATGAGAATACACTGTTTTTTCTATCCACTATATTGTTTCTTAATTCTTAACATGATCCAGGCACCGTTCCAAGGACTGGGTGTATAAAGTGATTTCCCACCCATTTCTGCTTCCATCACCTATCCTTCTCCATCTACGGACTCAGTTGTAGTTCTTTCTGGATAGAATGACCTGGTCTACGGCCATACCACTCTGAACGCGCCCGATCTCGTCTGATCTCGGAGGCTAAGCAGGGTCGGGCCTGGTTAGTACTTGGATGGGAGAACGACCTGAAGTTTCATCTCTTCTTGGTGCTCCTCTCTACTGCTTGAATGTGTTAAATGGTGAGCACATGTTATTTTTATAACAAGTCATTATTCTTAAGACAAAAGAGAAACGAGTTGCATTACTGTCGAAGAAAATACAAAGTAAAATTTCAAATCTTAAAGTCATATGAAAAGACTGTTCAATTCTTCTCCCTCTTTCTTTCATTTTTTTTTCTTCTCACTTTTTTACAAAGCACGAGACAATGTGAGGAAATTGTTTCCTAAGGCTGATTTGGAAGTCAAGGTTTCCAAAATCTCCCCCTCCCACACAGCAAATAATGAAGTGACTCTTTTAAAAAGCACATCACAAAGATTCCTTAGAAAATAATAACTAAACATCTTACTGCATTATTAAATCTCAGAAAAGAGAATGATAATGAACCAGTCCTGCATAGAGCAGCACCCCTTTGCACGCTCTCTCTGTAATTTAACCACTTGAGGCCAGAGGGTTGGTCCCGTGAAACACTTAATAGCAAGATGAACAGAGCCATCCCCTTTGGGTAGGACAGCCATTGGGGCTCAGCAAATAGAAACCCTGAATAGAACAATGACGTTTTCACTCTATACATAGTCACTTGCATAGGGCACAGGACAGCTGTGTGAGCATTGTACTTCCGGGGGAGGGCATTGCTGAAGTTGCTCCTGAAAACTTGGGGTGCATGTCTACATAGTACTGGTGGCATCATGGCTTCCGAGTTAGAAGCTGCCCTGCAAAAGTATCTTAGGGGTATGTCTGAATGGTACCTTGTCTCAAAACCAATGGTTCTCCCTATATAAAGGGCTCTGAAGATTGCTGGTTCCATTGACAGAGACTCTTCTGGTGCATCAGGCTCCCCCAACCCCTACTGCTTCCTGGCTTGCATCAGGCAATATAGCTTCTGAGGGTGAGTCCTATGTATGGTGCTCCTGTCAACACCCCCCCCAGGTTGGTTAGAGAAGATTTTTACAAGCAGAAGGCTCAAAGTATGAACCAGAATGTGTCTGTGAAAAGCTTCTGTCTCATGCTGGGTTGTGAATAGATTTGGGGACCACTGACTCAGAGGACCCAGAGCAGGGTGTGTGGCTGGTTGTCCCCTCAGGAAGTGACTTCCCATGGGTTTTCTGAAAAGAGATGCCTTGATATCCAAGGCTCCACTGAGTACCTACCCTTCTTGGGACCATGCTGGAGCCAGGCCAACAAACAGAGATGGGTGGCAGAGCCACAGAGCAAGATACCATTGGCCTTGCCTGTCTTGCTTTGGTGATGGCATAGTGGGAGCTACATTGGAGTGGCATCTAGGCAGGGGCTCCTGGCTCAAAGCTCAGCCTTACAGCTTAGCCTCCCCCACTAGATCACCAGGGTACCCTGGGTAGCTTCCCTGGGCCACTTGCTACTCTTACTATGTGACACCATGTGAATGCACTCTTGATGGGGCTGGATTCGGAGTTACATGATGGCAAGTGTGAGCACTACAAGGAGGAGCCCTCCACCCTTCCCTGTCTTGTATTATGTGGTGAGCAGAGAAATAGTCATGATTGACTGAAGCTTGGAGCAAAGCTCACACTTGGGATCCCAGCGTTCTACAACACTACGACACTGTTGTAAAATGCAGCATTACACTATTGCATTACTCTGTGCAGCTCTCCATCCGTACCACAGGAAAGGTTAATTCCCACAGTCACCTGCAAGCTAGGCTGCACAGCACTCGCTTGTCCTTCTCTCTGTTCACATGCAATTTGCGCTAAGTAGGAATCATTACTTAAAAAAATTAACATGGGTTGAGAACATTTTGTTCCCAGTAGTTCCATTCCAAAGTATTATATTGTGTATATATTGTGTTTCTTATTAAATGACTCATCTTTGTAGAAGTTTTTTTTTCCTCAGCACTAAACTCTCTTCACTCCCATCCTCAAAGCTTACCCTACCCCCCCACCCCCACAGAGGGGATCTCTGTGTGGTTCAATCCCAGGTGAATTCAGGCAACTCTGCCAGCCTAGAACGAAACTGTTTGCACCTGGGTACCATGGGCCAGAATGTTTCTTTCTTTATGTTGAGTAGATCCTGATTCTGACAGTTGCCTCGAATCAAATTCATTTTCTCATAACTCAGAGCCACAGTAGCAGTCAGGTTTCAGAGCAAACCTCATAAGAGACAAATTATGCAGAAGCTGGTGCTGCTTATATCCCTGCTTCTTTTATCTTAGTCACCCAATCATCCGTGCAAGAAAGATATTCTTCCTCCCATGTCCAGTTATGTTTCTCGGTTGTTTATACATCCCCTTTCTCCATTGTCCCTTCCCTAATTGGTCATATTATTATACAAATCGTTTTTGATTTGGAAATCATACCCAGCAGTGCTCAATGTTTACTTCTGTCTCTGTGCTCAGGGTTCACTCCTGTCTCTATGCTCAGGTATCACTGAGGAGCTGGCAGCGCTCAGGGGACTTGGGATCAACCTGGGCTAGGCTGGTCGCAGGCAAACAAGTGCCTAAATCCCTGTTCTATCTCTCTAGCCCATGTCCATTTTTGTTGTATTTTATTCACAAATTTGTTTTTCTATAAACCATAAATCAGTAAAATTAGGTTTATCTTTTTCACCTGGCTTATTTCACTAGACATAACATTCATTTCTGCTCTCCTGTGGAAGTTTCTAAAATGTCATCTATGGTAACTATGTGTTAGTGAGCAGTTGTCTCTGTTCACACTGCTCCTCCTGATATAACTCATCCACAACTTGGGTAAAGCTGTATGTATCTAGAGATGAATTGTGAAGGCAAACAGATCAGATAAGTGATGCTGGAACTTTACTCAGGATTTGTGTGTGCTTGTAGTTTCTCTCATGACTGACACCCACTAAATATTACCTTGGGAAATTATGAGTGACACATTTATACAATGACCAGATGTCCCACTTTAACCTCTGGAGTGGAGGAAGGAACAACACACATAGCAGGGCTGTGGTATAGGCTTTTTCTAGAACACAGCAGTCAGGATGTGACTGCTATCAAACAGGACTTTCCCTCCAGTGCTCCCAAGCTGCCCTACTTTGGGGTTAAGAGGCTGTACGCTAACTTATATCTTACCCCATCCTTTAGATCTGGGGTCCCTGATAGCTTTTTTATGCTCCAGTTTCATTCAGCATGATGAGGAGATAATGTCATAATGGGAGGAACATCAGCGAGCACAGGTGGGGCACAGGCTCTCAGCCTTAGGCAGGGAGTGAAGCTCAAGTGGTTGATCAGAGAGGGTCAATTAAGAGAACAGTCAGGAAGGGAGAACGTAGGATAGTTACAGGGTCATGGGGTGGTTACCAGGGCAACTAGTAATGGGCTGTGGGGCCCCGATGCTGAAAGCACAGGTACTTCAGGATTCTGTTTGTTGAGAAGTTGGAAATCTGTTTGCTAAGTATTATTGAATGGCTAGGGTTACATTTGTTGAGTATTATTGGGAATATTAAAATTCCATTTGTTGTATTTTTAAGTGACTTGAATTCTACTTGCTGAGTATTATTGAGTAGTTAGAGTTTCTTTTGCTGAGTATTCTCCCCTCTTTTTGATTTGTTTTTGGGTTATACCTGGCAGAGTGTAGGGGTTACTTCTGGCTCTGTGCTCAGAGATCACTCCTGGCAAATTTGGGGACCATATGGGATTCCAGGGATAAAACCCAGGTTAGCCACATGCAAGGCAAATGCTCTATCTGCTGTGTATTGCTCCAGACCCTTTTCTGAGTATTCTTGAGTCCAGAGGAATGTCCAGAGGAGTTCCAAAACACAATGCAGAAAAGGCATCTGCACTTATGTTCTTTGCAGCACTATTCACAATAGGCAGAATCTGAAAAAAAATCCACATGCCCAAGAACAGCTGACTGGGTAAAGAAGCTATGTATGGTATATCCACAAATGGAATACTATACAGCTGTTAGAAAAAAGTCATGAAATTTTTTTATATAGGGATGGATACGGAAAGTATAATGAGTGAAATGAGTCAGAGGGAGATGGATATAGAATGAGTGCACTAATTTGTGGAACACAAAAAAAGGATAGTATGGTATTAATATCCAGAGACAATAGAGATAAGGGCCAGGAGAAATAGTCAATGATAGGAAGCTTGCCACAAATAGCAGGGGATTGGTGGTGCAGTCAGGACAGAGTAGAAACCATTATGAGAATGATCATTGGAAAAGATCACTCTGGACAAGAAGTGAGTGTTGAAAGGAGATAATATGATATGCATGATACTCCTTCAGTAAGCAGAATGACAACTGTGGAATATTCTAAAATGTTCTCTTTGATTCTAGGTTTTGCAAGATTGAAGGCACTCATGTTAATGCATTTGTTGTGAGGAAGACTGATGAAGCACAGATGAAGAGAGATAGCAGCATGAGGAACCAAGAGGCACATCCCAGAATTGCAACTAGAAATCTACACACTACTCACTAGAATTGAGAACCACCACTACTCACTATAAGACCCACCACTACTCACTAGTAAGAACCAACAGCACTCACTAGAACAAGACCACTAGCACTCACTGCAGTGAGCCCACCTCCATTCACTGCAGTGAGGCCCATACCTGTTCCCTGAGCCTCTCCTATATCTGCCCTGAGACCACACTCTGGAAGCAGCTGCAATGGGACGGAGCTGCTTCCCAGGAAGGACATGGGCACCAGCAGGGCCTGGTAGCTCATATGCCTGAGCAGCTTGCTACACCTTTCACTGATACCCTGTGGACCCTTATTGGACTCATCCCCTTGTCAAGACACATCCTGCTCCCAACAGTTCTGCCAGCTCTGTCTGGGTTTTGTCTCTCTGTGCTCTTCTTCGCATTTCTCAGTACCTCTATGGATGCCTGTGCTTCCTCTGTGCTGCCCCCTTGGGCCAGCAAGCTTCCTTCTGTCTATAGAGTTGTAGAACATTCAGTTGCATCCTGTTTTGTTTAGGGGAAACTCAGACTTCCAGGGCTGGAGTTTAGGCTGTATTGTTAAAGAAACATAATTTCTAAAAAGCTTTCCTCCTTGTTTCATGATTCCTTTGTTCTGATGAAGCTACCACTGGGGCTTCTCCGAGCCTCAGTCAGCTGCATCAGCTTCATGGAAAACATACATATGTGTGTTTGTGCTGGAGCTCTTAGAGAACCATTCCTCACTGTCTCCAACCAGCTGAATGCCAAGGAACTTTTGGTGGATTCCTGAATACTGGCATGATTACGGGCAGTTTCAAAAGCAGGCCTCTTGTGGGCTGGGCCCCAAGCCATGTGCTGTGAATGTATCACGTCTGTCCCTCAATAGGCAGCCACCATGACTTTGTTCCGACATTCAGGTATCTCTAAGGGCAGTGCCACTCAGCAGCTAGGCTTTCTATGCAAGGTCTGTCACTTCTGGGTATCTGTAACCAACAGCTACTTAGATAGATAGTGCAATTCCAAGGGCCCATGTTCGAGTGAATCCTGGTGAACACATTCATATTTTGAATATGTCACTGACCCTTGGAGTCACTGGCAAGCTGTTTTTGAAGGTGTTTTTCACCATTTTCTCCACCAGCAGTTGGCATGTGTCTTGGTGCTTCCTACTGCTATCAGCTCCCAGCTATGTCAAAAGTCTTAATTTTAGCTTTCCCCGTGGGTGATTTGTGATCTTGCCTGCAATTTTAATCAAGATTAAATTTCTAGAGCTTTAACAAGGTGGCACACCTTTATGTATGTCTATGATTGCTCTGTCTTAGAAATTTCCTCATATAGGGGCCGAACGATAGCATAGCAATAGGGCATTTGCCTTGCACGCAGCTGACTCATACCGATCCCCGGCATCCCATATGGTGTCTTGAGCCAGGAGCAATCTCTGAGCCATAGCCAAGAGTAACCCCTGAGTGTCACCGGGTGTGGCCAAAAAACAATAAATAAATAAATAAATAAAAAGAAATTTACTCATATGATGTGTGAGTTCACATATTTTGCTAATATCCTCTTGGGTTGTCTGTATTTATTTCCTTGACTTACTCAAAAGTTACATATTTCAAATACACAGTCCTCTGTGTATCATATACTTTGCAGACAGTTGCACACATGAATTTTGAAAAGAAACAAGAACATACTGATTCCAGAGTCTTCACACCCACAAGAGGAGAATTTCTGGGAGAGGAATTGTGGTGTCTTGTGTCTGTGCCCATGAAAGAAGCCCTCTGGAACCATAAGCCCCAATAGCATCTGTGAAGCACATGAGTCAAGACACAGAGACTAGGGGATGTCTCAGAGTGAGTTGGGGGGAATGGTCATCTGGAGCTCAGTCAGCCCTGACTCTCACCACCCCTGACTCTGACACCTGAGGCTGAACCTTTGGTTCCCAAGCAGACCAATCTTTGCTAGGGGAAAGTCCAAGTTTACTAAGGTCTACAGGACCCAGGGACCCCAGCATCTGGGAGGAACTGCTAAAGCACATGCAACAATGTGAGGCAGAGGCCTGGGAGCACTGCCAGAAATCCCAGGAGAGAGTGATGATGCCAGCAAGGCAGTGACAGGCAGAAGTCAGCAGTGTCATCACTGGTGAGGAGCAGGTGGAGACTACACATCACTTCACAGGGACCACCACCAGTCACAGAGCAGAAACAGAAGACTGAACACCGTGTCCCTGAGTCCCTTCCTGAGAGGCTCTGCCAGAAGATACCCAAAGCCCTGTGTCTTCCTTAGCCCTGGCTGTCATACTTTGCTGCCTGAAGGAAAAAGACTGTCCTTAGGCCTGCTCAGGGGGTCAGGAAGAAGTCGTGCTGCTCTCAATGCAGAGAGTGAATAAAAGTCAGTGAGGATGAAGATGGCATGAGACTGACACCCAAGTGTTAGATACTCATAGTGTGACTTCTGGCTTGGAGCTTAAATGAATATACAGAAGACCATAAATAAAGCCAACAATAGACAGAAGAGAGCTTTGGCTGATAGGAAAATCCTAACAATGAATACAAATGGAACGAAGAAGCAGAAAAGTCACCTTCCCGTGAAATTGGTGATCACAAGGTCACTGAGTATTGGACTCAGTGGGGGAAAGTCACAAAATCCAGAGGCTTGGGAGGTGCCTGCCTGTTTCCTCAGTGCATCCACTACTTTCAGATGGACAAGTGTGTCCACTGATCTCAGTCTCTGAGAATGTCAGTCCCCCCTGCCCCGGTAGTGCCCTTTAACCATCATTTTCTTACCATTCTATCAAGGTACTAAGTGAATCAGTACTTAACAAGCAGAGTCCTGTAGCCGAGAAATGGACAGATGGATCAAAGGATTTTTGTTGTTGTTGTTTGAGCCACACCCAGTGACGCTCAGAGGTTATTCCTGGCTATGTTCAGAAATCACCCCTGACTTGGGGGACCATATGGAATGCTAGGGGATAGAACCACGGTCCATCCTAGGTTAGCGCGTGCAAGGCAAATGCCCAACTGCCTGCGCCACCACTCCGGCCCCTGGATCAAAGGATTTTATCTAACATTTTGCTGTTTGATTCAGAGGTGGATGGGTAAATGTGCTTCACAATTGCTTCACAATTCTCTTAGAGGGACAAACTTTATATTTTCCACCTGTTTCTGGACTTATAAGATATGATATTCATAAGTTCTGATAGTCTAAGTGGTAATTTCCTATGTTTGGACAAAATACCATAGAAATCAGAATCATTTAAAGCAGTGGTCCTCAAACTACGGCCCGTGGGCCACATATTGTATTTGTTCCCGTTTTGTTTCTTCACATCAAAATAAGATGTATGCAGTGTGCATAGGAATTTGTTCGTAATTTTTGTTTTTACTATAGTCTGGCCCTCCAGTGGTCTGAGGGACAGTGAACTGGACCCCTGTTTAAAAAGTTTGAGGACCCCTGATTTAAAGTCATGCAGACAGGGACAGTCAAGTTCAGAGAATCACTCAACAGTAGCTTCCATCTGTAGAGAACTCAGAATAGCGTCACTCCACAGCATGTGATGTCAGAGACATATTCATGCATGAGCCTTATTCAGGCTCCAAATAGCTCAGACCCCTATAAAGACGGCATGAATATCGAGGTTGAGTTGGAAAGAGTTGTCAGCATTCAAACTCTGTCATTCACACACACTCTCACAGTCACACACATCATCTCTTACACTCACATTCTGTACTCATAACACACCATCTCAGTCTCAGACTCACACTCATGCACTCACACCATTTCTTACATACTCATACATATAGATATATTCTCACACACCCTCTCTCACACACACTCATATACCTTCTCACACATAAGTACAAAATCCTCTCTCACACACTTTCATGTATATACTCATATACCCTCTCACACACGCACATACCTTCTCATACACTCACATATATATTCCCACACTCACACTAGGCTCATCTGGGAGAGATATAGTTTTGCCTCATATGGAAAGGAAACCTCTGCTGGGAACTGACAGGGCTTTTTGATGAGAGGAAGCTACAGCATCCGCTGCATGCTTGCATTCGAACCTGTCTAGAGTCTAGGCTGAGTCCCTGCTACTCTACTGGATGGTGTGCCTACCTCCTTTCCCAAACACCCACCGGACGCAGCATTTCCAAGTGTATATCAACCTGAAAGCTGCATCCCCACAGTGTCGAACAGCTATTGCCTTTGAAGAACATCCTGAAATGACAGTGAACAAAGGGAGGCAGCAGGAATGATGGATGGGCTGGAGTCAGCCGGTCACACTCACGGTACCTGGCGAGCAGCTCTTTCTGACTTGCTCCGGCTCCATTCCCAGTCCCCCAACTCAGGCTTCCGACTCTCCTCTCCAGAGAGTCTTCTCTGGGGGTCCTTGCAGTCAGGGGCCCTGTTTGTTCTGGGGCTCCCCTGGGTGCTGCCTGCAGTGCTGGCCAGAGATGGTGCGGTGCTCATCTCCACCTGGACAGCCTTGAAAATCTGGCCGGGGCCTCTGCCAGCCTCCTTGCTCCACTCACACTCATAGCTCATGAGATTATGATAGGACACCGTGTTCTCGCTGCTGCCATCCTCCCGTGCGATCTTATAGATCCCATAGCTTCGTTGAAATGACAGGTTAAATTCAAAAGTTCGTCTCCTGACTGCATGAAAAATCAAAATAAAATTCCCTGGTTAAGAAGGTAGGTAGGAAAAAAGTCACTGACTATGAAGTGAAACGCTATCACATTTACTCCTCATCTTGCAAAGACATCATTGTCCCACTAGCCCTGATCTTTCTGGCTGCCACCGGAGGCCCTTGAAGTACGTCCAGTCCCCTAGAACCTTCCATCTTTCGAGTAGCTTGATGAGGGACTGGAGCTAGTACAGGATGAAGCTCTGGTTGGATCCCTGGTGCTCTAGCACCACAGGGTCCAAACAGCTCCTAACTTCAGGTCCTAACATTGAACTGTCAGTCCAGCCCTGAGGACCTCAGAACTCTGCTATGAACACCGCCAAAAAAAAAAGTGGAAAAGAAAGGAAGAAAGACTTAATCACAGATTAATAAACTTTCAAATCCATTGTTTCCATTTGATACCTTTTAATCTACCAAATATCTGCATATTTCTCTAGGGGTAAGACTATTAATGACTTTGATTTTGCTAGGGATGAATGACTATTCACTCATCACTAAGTAGCTCTTCGAATTACATGGTTAATGCATCTAATAATACCACCAGTTCACAATATTGTTTTAAACATTTTGATATCATTCCTGGTGTTTAAATACTTACAGATGCATTCATTAAAATCAGATGATACTTCACTGCTATTTTTAAACATTTAATAGCAATATGTACATTTATGATACAAAGAAACTTGGAAAGAATTATAAAAAGAGTGAATAGTTTTATATTTTTGTGAACTGAAGCATATTGCAACATTGCTATAAACCCTTTTAATTGCCATTTAAGTCTAGCAGGAATGCACATGATATATTAGAGCTTAGATGAAGTGAAATGTGATACTATCTTTGTGTTACATGCAGGATGGAATACTCAGGTTTTGTAGAATAACAAGGGAGAATGTGGTGCTATTTGTGTGTGAATGTCTTTAAAGAACATTTAAGGTCTCAGTTTGGTCTCAGTTGTGTGGCCACACCAAGTGTGCTCAAGGCTTACTATTGCCTATGTTCAGGAATTAACCTTGGAGTTGCTCTGGGGGTCCCATTGAGAGTAGACCCTTGTTTCTGGAGCCATTGGGGGCTGTTTGGTTATACCTGCTTCCCTGATGCTAACACTTATTAGCATCAGTGTTAGTATTTGCTTTGGTGTCACATACTGACTCTGTGCTCAGGAGTGACCCGGTCATTCAAGGAACCATCTGTGGTCCCAGAAAAATAAGCCAAGGGTGGCACATGCATGGCCAGCACCTGATCCCTGTGCTTTGTCTCTGGTGTGAACCAGAGACATTGGGGGACAGGAAACTTTGAGCCACACATGCCAGGGCTCAGAGGCTACCCCCAGTTCTACTGAGGCTGGGGGTGGGGGACCAGAGGAGCCAGAGGTCAAACCAGGGAGAGTTGCATGCAAAAAAAAAGTGCCTTAACCTCTGAACTATTTCTAGCTATTCCTGCTAGATTTTGTGAAGACTATTATCAACATAAATTTTGATGTATTGGTATATAATTAAAGTTCATTTAAAATAACTGTGAGATGGGGCTAGAGAGATAGTATATCAGGTAAGGTGCATGCCTTGCACGTAGTGGACCCAGGTTTGAAACCTTGCACCCCCAGAACCCTTCTCAGGAGTGATTGCTGAGCACCACTGGGTATGGCACCCCAAAATTAAAAATTAGCAAGTAAATAAAATAACATAGGATCATAGAATTTGGGGGTTTTAAGCCAAATCCAGCTTCTGGGTTCTGGCTTGGTACCTTCTCTCTTCTTTCACACAGTCTGCAGCTTCCAGTAGGCCTCTGCTTGATACAGAGATGTTTGCCAAGCGAGCAAGCAAGCGAGCAAGCAAGCAAGCAAGCAAGCAGAGGGAACAGCCTGGGGAGTGGCTCCAGAAGCAGACGATGTGGGTGAGGTGCTCTGAGCATAGTGGCTTAGATTCTAGGAGAAGGCTTTTCAAATCACCCAGAGACAGGATGGAGCTGGAACATAGGCTTTTCATTTGATCCTGGCACTGCATGGTTCTTTGAACACTATTCAGCAGTGACCCTTCAGCACCCAGCCTGGAGTGATCCCTAAGTATTTTAGATGTGGCCCCAGTACAATAGCAAAAAGCTTTTCGTGTGAACTGGAGTCTGGGCTGACAAACTGCTTATAGGCCACCAGAGCACAGCTAAGAATGTGTGGATACAGTATTTATAAAATATGAATATTTTGTATTTGTGCTGAAAACCAAGACTTCCATGCTACAGATCCCTGAATAAAACAGGGGCTCAACCCATCGCACGCATCCACAGTTTGTTGCAGTCACAGACCTAAGAAGAGATCACTGCTTTTAAAGAACAAATCTTTGGGTAAATTGTCCCTGCTGTGGCCACCAGAACAAAGAAAAGAACTGCGGATGCTGTTGCTTCCTGAGATCCCAACCATGCAAGTCCTGTCTGGACCACACTGGCAAACTGGTATTGTTCTCTGGCAGAGAAACAAGATTGTCTCTCTCAGCTTCCTTCCTGGGGACCCACGACTCCTAGGAGCTCAAGGTTAGGCACTACCAGCAAGACCGGCCAGGTACACTAGGCATGGAGGCACCTGGGTCCTTTCTGGAAACAGAGGCCCTGGGCTCGTGTGTGTGTGTGTGTGTGTGTGTGTGTGTGTGTGTGTGTGTGTGTGTGTGTGTGTGTGTACCCTCAGAAGCTTTCCTAGGTTTCTTGGCCACAGTGATATCCCTAGAGGGGTTCCTCAGGTAGACACAGAACTGGGGTTGGCCTTGGCTATGCTGAGTGATCTGTCACTTTCTTTCTGCTCTTCATTGCACAAACTCTCCCATTCCAGTGCCCCCACTCTACAGAAATCTTTTGTTCCATTGCTCCACCCACCCTGCTCTCCCAGTCCAGTGCCCACCCCCCCCCAAGCACTGCATCGATGACTTCCCCTTGTATCAGCACCTTGTGGCTGCCACACTCACCCCCCTTTCCTGCAGGGTTCTGCTCACAGTCGATGGCACAGCCGCAGGGCAGGTGGGCCCAGTGTCTGGACAGGACAAAGGTGGGCGTCAGCATGGCAGCCAGCAGGGTCAGCAGGAAGCTGGATGTCTCCAGGGGGAGGCTCTGGAAGCCGACCACGTGTTGGGCCAGCAAGTGGGCCTGTAGAGGACATGGGTCAGGCCTGCATGCATCCACTATGTCCCGCATAGACTCCCACTCCCACCGGGCACCACTGATGTCCAAAATAACTAAGAGACTCTGGGCCCCCATGTCCTACCCACTGCCCTGTTGCACCCCTTTTTGCTGCACACTGCCTGGATCTGTCATCTCCAGTGTCCTTTCCCGTTTCTGCTGCCCCCTCCCCACCCTCAGGCCCTCCTGGTCCTCTCTCTCTCTCTCTCTCTCTCTCTCTCTCTCTCTCTCTCTCTGTCCTCTCTTCTCTGTCTCTGCTTTTCTCTTCCCTCCCTTCTCTGTCTCTCTATGTTTCTCTCCAGAAGCAGTAACATAGTATTGGGGGTGACTTTCTCTGTCTATCCCCCTCTTCTGAGCTCCCCAATCTCGTAGTGGGGGGATGAACGCACCCTGGCTAGCGCCTATCTGGACCCTTCCCGCCCCGAACCCCAGGCCTGTGGCCCTCTAAAGGCCTCCACGTGCCCACGTGGAAGGCAGGAGCGCAGTTTCCAAGCGCGCAGCTCCTGGACGCGCCTTCAAGGCACGCGCCGCAGGGTCCGTCCGTTGGAACCGGTGCCCTCTGTGCCCCCCTCTGCGCGCTGCCCGTTACCATCATGGGCAGCCAGAGCGCCGCCTTGCTAAGAGCCAGCACTAGGGAGAAGCGCCTCTGCGCGGTGCTCACGGCGTGGCAGCGCGCGCCCTCGGGGTAAGGGCCGCGGGGCGCAGTGGGCTCCGGAGCGCACAGCAGGCGCGGGGCCAGCGGGACCGCCAGGCCCGCGAGCCCAGCTAAGCCCGCGGCGTAGACGGCTCCGAGCAGCAGCGTGTAGGAGCGAGAGCGACCGGGCAGGCAGCCCCAGGCGGTGCGCACGAAGGCACCCCAACCGCACAGAGGCAGGGCGGCCAGCAACAGCCCCGCGGCGCCCAGTGCCAGTGCGGCTGCCAGCGCTCCACCGCGCCCGGGGCCCGTCGCGCCCCGCGCCGCCCGGCGCAGAGCGCACAAGTTGTGGCAAGCGAGCAGCGTGGCCTGGAGGCAGCTGGACAGGCCCTGGCCCAGGTAGAGCGCGGCCGAGGCGGCACACAGGGGTGGCGGGGCGCGGGGGTCGTCGCGCGGCCCGGGCAGGAGCAGGAAGGCGCCCGCGGACAGAGAACCCAGCAGGTCGTCCCCGGCCCAGGCAGCCACCAGCAGTGACACAGCGGTCCTGGGCGGCGTCCCCAGCAGGGCCACCAGCGAGAAAAGGCTGCCGGTTCCCGCGGCTGCAGCCAGCGCTCCGGTCAGCCAGAAGAGCAGCGGGTCGGGCGCGGCCGGCTCCGCCTCCGGTGCTCCGGGGCCCGCGGGCCATGAGGCGTTGGGGGGCAGCGCGGACATAGTGGAGCGCGGTCTCTCAGGGGGCCCGCGGGAGCTGGGGGAGTCCTGCCGGGAGGTCGCCCCGAGTCTGTCCCGCGAGCTCCGGCTGGGGCGCAGGGAACGATTCCATCTTAGGAGCCGCCCCGCTACTCCGCCCAGCACCTCCCTTCTGTAGGAACCCCCAACTTTGCAAGCTGGGGAGTCCCGCGCTCCGTGCGTTCCCGGGAGGAGCCCGCAGCTTGTTGCTCCGGAGGCTCGCGCACGAACCACTCTATAAGGTGGAGACGCGGTGCGCGGGGCTCTGAGAGGGGTTCCTGGTGGGGTGCTGCAGGCTGGAAACTGAGTGTCTCTCCGAGGACCAGGTGCTCGGGTGCCCGAGGCGGAGTCAGCGTTGTGGGAGGCGGTGGGCGGGGACGGGAGGTGGCGTGGGATGTGGGGCGCTTTCCAGGGCTAGAGGAGAAAGTGTCCCAGAAGGTTTCAGCAGGTCCCTCTCTCAGGCGGTGGATACACAGCTTCTGGGGAGGCT
>PVKC010017919.1:0-19772 GCA_004027635.1 Crocidura indochinensis
AAAAAAAAAAAGAAAACAACAACAACAACAACAAAAAACACTCAACAAAACTCAAGGGTACGAGTCAGTGGTAGAGCACAAATCGTACATATGTAAACCCCTCAATTTGATTCCTGACACTTCTAATTAATTTTAAAACATACAAGAAAACATGTGTTGGGTGAAATTTTAATACTCAGCTATGCTGACTTTTTTCCTTCATGTGAAAATAAAAAATTCAATTAATTTGTCACTAGTTTGCAATATTATGGAATTTCTCTATGTGTACACAGCTCTATTATCTCAATATTGCCACTACTATCATTCCATAATACGAAAACTATTTATGCCTCAAGAATATCATGAGAAAATGAATATCCTTTTTCTGTAGAAAATGCTTGAAAATCATATATGTGAGGCACTAAAATATAGAATATATAAACTCTTACATCCAAAATGAAAGATAACTCAATCTACAAATAAACATGAAATCTGAATAGGTTTGTCTCTAAGATATACAAATGATCAACGAAGGAGCTGGAGAGCATAGCACAGTGGAGAAGGTACTTGCTCTGCATGTGTCTGACCTGCCATCAATCACCAGTACCACAAACGTCTCCTGAACACTGCCAGGAGCGATTCCTGAGCACAGAACTAGAAGCCCTGAGCGCCACCAGGTATGGATCAAACAAAAACATAAAAAATAAGGAAAAGTCAATTTTTTTATCTTTAGTAATTGAGAAAGTAAAATTCACATCCAGAAGATAATATTTCACACAAAGCAGAACTTTTTGTTTGTTTTGGGGTCACACCTGGAGATGCTCAGGGGTTACTTCTGGCTATGTACTCAGAAATCGGCCCTGTCTTTTGGAATGTTTGGGGATGGAACTGCAGTCCGTTCTAGACTAGTGCGGGCAGAGCAGACGCCTTACTACTTCGCCACCACTCTGGCCCACAAAACTAGGATTTTTAGAATTAAAAAAAAAAGTTGGATAACAAGTGTTGGAAAGGATGCACTAAAATTGGACTACTCATATATTATCAGCAGGAATATAAAATGGAGCTGACTTGCAAAACAATTGAAGTAACTTAAACACATATTCTGTGCTCAATTTAAAATAACTAGCAATTCTATTCCTAGGTTATATCAATGTTTAATATAACTAGTATTAAATTCCTACTTAATTTTATGTGATTCCTATGATAAAACATATGTTAACATGTTAACACAAAAATTTGTACAAAGTGTTTATAGAATAATTATTTAAAAGGTGGTCAGAAAGCTAGTGGATGGGATAAAATATATGTTAACATGTTAACACAAAAATTTGTACAAAGTGTTTATAGAATAATTATTTAAAAGGTGGTCAGAAAGCTAGAGGGTGGGATAAAACATTTGGGGGCCGGGTGGTGGAGCTGGAGGTAAGGTGCCTGCGCTAACCTATGATGGACGGCGGTTCGATCCCCCGGTTCCCCATATGGTCCCCCGTGCCTGCCAGGAGCGACTTCTGAGCGAATAGCCAGGAGTAACCCCTGAGCGTCACTGGGTGTGGCCCAAAAACCAAAAAAAAAAAAAAAAACAAAACCATTTGCACTATATGCAGCTGACCCCATTCAAACTCTGGTACCATTTTACTTGCCCTTCTTACTTCAACACTACTAGGAATAGTCTTAGAATTTCTGGGTTTGACCCTAACTTCCTATTCACAAAGTGGAAACAACCTAAATGTTCATCAGTGGACAATTAGATAAACAAAATGTTTATGCTCTGGGAGCAGGAGAGATAGCACGGAGGAAAGGCATTTGCCTTGCATGCAGAATGATGGTGGTTTGAATCCCAGCATCCCATATGGTCCCCTGTACCTGCCAGGAGTGATTTCTGAGCATAGAGCCAGGAGTAACACCTGAGCACTGCCAGGTGTGACCCAAAAACAAACAAAAAGAAAAAAAAGAAAGAAAAAATATTTATGCTCTGATAATGATGGAACACTAATAATATATGTGACAACATATATATATATATGTTGTATATATATATGCAACCTTGAACATATGATGCTAAATGCCAGAAGCCAATTTCATGGGATTAAATCAAATGTTATTTATATGAGAGTCTAGAATAAAGATATTGTGACAGAGAATAATGTTTCTTAGCAGTGGAAACTGTTAAAGGGAACAAAGTTTCCTGTGTAACTGATAAAAAATGTCCTAAACTCGATATACATAAAAGAATTTAAAGCAGGTATACAGGATATTTGTAGGCTCAGGTTTATAGCAATTTTATTTACAACAGCCAAGAAATAAAAGCAATTCAAGTATCTAGCAGTATGACATATCAATATAATATGGCTTTAATAAGGAAGGAAATTCTTAAATGTATGAACTTTGAGAATGTTATAAAATTCATAATATTATAAGTGAAATAAACAGTCATAAAAAGACAACTTCCTCTGACTCCATTTTAGAGTAGTAAATAAAAAGCACAAAGATAGAAAACTGAAGTTGAAAAGCGGGACTGAGAGTTGTCATTTAATGCCTATATATAGTTTTAATTTTCCAGAGTGAAAGAATTCTGAATTCTTGCATAACAGTGTGAATGTAAGCAACACCACTCAAATGTACCTTCAAAATGGTAATAAACTTTATGCCATGTATCTTTCTAAACCAAAATAAAGGAAAAAAGCAACAGTTAACAGTGTATTAACTTGATGTTGAAGTAATTTCAAGTTATGGTAATAAACTGATTTGGAATACTGACACAGAGTTTTTTTTGTTATTTATCCTTTTATTTAAACACCGTGATTATAAAGTTGTTCACGATGAAGGTCAGTCTTATAATGTACACACTATCATTCACCCATGAACATTTCACACCACCATTGTCCCCACCAATGTTCCCAGTTTCCCTCCCAAATATTCAAATGTTTACTCCTGGGGCAGGCATTTTACCATGACTACCAAGGCAAGTCTTGGTTGTTGCCTCATAGCATCAATTGAATTATCTGGGAAAATTTATCCATACCTCATTTCTTTAATAATAAAACCCCATAAAGTTGAGAAGAACCTTCTTATCCAATGGTAGCTGAAGAACAGTGTACCTATGTTACATTTTTTTCTATTAATGGTAATTTAAAAAAAATATATATAGCACACATACCAAAATCATCTCACAAACAGTAGAGCCAAAATAATAGGACATGCAGTTAGATTTTAATTGAATATAAAGAATAAAATATTTTTATTTAATAGTGATTTTAATATAAGTATGCAGTATTTTAATATTTTATTCTAGTAAGTTATACCTTTTAGTTATGTTTTATTATTTTAGGATAGATCTAATATAAATGACTAATACATATAATTTAATATATATTCATATTTATTTTATAATCCTATATATAAGATTATTATTTTATCACAAACTAAATGGCAAGGGTTAGTATCAAGGGGAGGAAAACTTGTTTTCCCCTAATGATTTTTTTGTGTTGCCTTTGAGCTATCTCCCAGCATCTGATTCTTCATGTTTCCAATTTTTATGTTCAGCTATTATTAAAAAGGTACGATGGGCATATGGCTTGATGACTAAAATGACAACTGATAATGGGTCTGATTTATTAATCTTCTATTTTGTCTCCTAATTACATTTGGTTCGAAACAAACAAAACTATGAATGAATTAACTGCTTTGCTGCTTCCTTTTCAGCCTTCATTAAGCTTCTGTGAGATAAACTTTATTCTGTGCTGTGCTATGCCCCTGCCCCCATTTTCCTCAAAATCAGGGCTTTACCTCTGAATGGAATAGCTTTGTATTACTATTAAGAAGACCTGCTTTGATTTTTAAAAATGGATAGTGATTAAAACAATACTTTAATTGGAAAATTCTCCTCCTGTCTTGGAATATTTATGATGTTGAATGTGGTTTGAATACTGTTGACCCTATATTGGACTCACCAGACAGTCTCCTGCTGGGGCCAGTGCTGTGTCCTTAAAAAGGAATCCACTGGGAAAGACAATGGTCACATACACTAAATAGAAGTACTGACACGTGACAAGTGTTTTCAGGACTTATAAGAAGACAGTTATGTGCTTATGTATTTGTTCCGTTTGTTAGATAGGACCCTTCTATTTCCCCATAAAAGTTTGTGTTAGATTTTTTTGACAGTGGAGTGTGCTGGTAGCAACTATGCTGGTTAGAATCAGGAACGTGGAGGTACAGATTTCACTTCAGTTTCTGCTGCCTATGGTTCCTGGGACATGAATATTACCCCCTTCCCTGTTTCTTGTGTTAAATCCTAACAATGTCTGTGCTGATGTCCGAAGGTGGTACGTATGAAAGGAGATAAGGTCATAAGGTAGACCTTAATGAATGGGATGAATACCCTTTTAAATTGATGTCTGCATGGCCCCTGGCAGCCCCTGGTCTCCAATATCTTTTGCCATGTGAAGACACAGGGAAAAGACAGTTATCTAGGAGCCAAGAAGTGAACTTTCACCAGGCACAGAATAATCTTGAACTACCGATGTTAGAACTGATTTTTGTCTTTGCTTTGGATCCACAGTCAGTAGTGCTAATTCACTCCTGGCTCTGTGCTAAGTGATCACTTCTGTCAGTGTTTGGGGACCATTTATGGTACCAGGAATTAAACCAGTATCAGCTATACGTAAGGCAAGTACTAACCCATTGTAGTATTTCTCTGGCCCAGACTTCAGAATAGTAAGAAATTAATCTTTGCTACTTAAATCACAAATATATTGTATGTTTGTTACTGCAACCCAAATGAAGTAAAACACTCATGCTATGGGATATTGGCATAATTGTTCAATGGAGGCAGCGAGTGTCCATGAGAATAGATGAGAAGATTGACATGAACTCTGGGTAGAATGCCAAGCTGAAAACTGCAAAAAGGGAACTTTTGATTTAAAAAGCCCTCATTTTTCTCTTTCTGTCTTCTGGACTCCAGACCTCTTTAAGTTGGGTTTGCTTATCACACCAAAGTCCCACTAACACAGTGTTTCTCAATTATTTTCTGTCATGCCCCCTAGGAAGAAGAAAACATTTTTCGCACCCCCCATGCAACTAAAAATAGTATCTTTATTTTAAAAAATTTAACCTGCAAAACAAAAATATATAAAATAATTTGAGCTGATTTTTTTTTATCAGAGGTGATGTCTGGATTAATGGCTACAATGAGCACGTTTTGCAATGCATAGTTTTTCGAAGCGGGTTTGAAGCAGGACACAGCAACTCTCAGCGCCAGAGACATACAGAGACATAAACACGGGACTTAGCTTGTTATGACAGTGTTTGCCGAGGTCAAACCTGCTCCCCTTTAAGGAGCCTTGCACTGCCCCTCGGGGGCACACCCCACTATTTGAGAAGCACTGCACTAACCATTCTTGTCTTCTTGTGGCATTACTACACGATCATTTCTGACTGATCTTACAAATGTCTGGACCTAATTGAGAGGCTGACCCTCTTCAAAGAACACAATAGACCTGCAATTGTGTATCAATATTCAATTTACTAGAACTATACATGTTAAAGTCCAATTTCTTTAGGTTATAAAACTACTTATTCAATGGAGAGATAGTAGAGCTGGTAAATTGCTTGCTTTGGCAGGTTGATCTCCAGCACCTTATATAGTTCTGGGAGCCCCTTCAGGAGGGATCCTGAGTACAAAGCCAGGAGTAAACCCTGAGCATAGCCAGGTATTCCCCTCCAAATAAACCTATTTTGACATGTTTAAAAGTCCATGCTCTCCCTTGAACACTCATCTTGCTTTCTTGTCTGTGCTTCTTCTCTTGTCTATTTCCATTGTGGTGATACATGTGTTCTCTTTTATCTCCCATAAAACACACCTTTTTGTTTGTTTTGGTTTTGGTTTTGGTTTTTGGGTCACACTTGGCAGCACTCAGGGGTTACTCCTGACTCTGTGCTCAGAAATTTCTCCTGGCAGGCTCAGTGGACCATATGGGATGCTGAGATTCGAACCACCAACCTTCTGCATGCAAGGCAAATGCCTTACTTCCATGCTAGCTCTCCGGCCCCATAAAACACTCCTTGAAGGTTTGGGGGACCACCTGGGGTGGCCAGAAATTTAATGAAAGTCAAATACATGCAAAACAATTGTTCTACTATATCTCCAGTAATTAACTTTTGATGCAAAATGAATCTTCACTTCTTCCTCTAATTAAAACAGCAAAAAGTGGATGTCGTGACTGCAGAGATGTATGTGTGGGGCCAAAGTCCCACTTTCAGGACTCAGTGGGTACCTGTGATGGGCCTTCTGAATGGAGGTCACTTACAACAGCAGAGGAGCATGTCCCACCAGGTTCTACTAGTCTTAAGAAATCTCCAATCCAATTTTGGCACACTGAGAACTTGCCACTATGCCATTACTGAAAGTCTAAGATGTCTGTGAATTTTGAATCTTCCAAACAATTTTAGCACTTACTGCTTTTTGTCATCTCTTATACAATTCATTTAGGGGACTCATCTGCACTCAGTCTTAACATATTTTGGAAAAACACCAGGTATGCTGGTTTGAGGGTTGAGAATTCTGAGATCTTCTTGGAGTGAGGACAGGCAATCTCTCCCACCCCTCTATGCTTCCAAAAGTATATGCTGCCACAGATAATGCCATGCCAGCTCATTGGCCAACTTCATAGGCTCATTCACAAAAGATGCAAGTAAATCCATGAAAATTTATGGTTACACCAGTCTTGCAGTGCTGAAAACTCTGGAGAACATTTGGAAGAAGTGGGTAGGCCAAGTCCCTGACTACAAAAGTCTTGGCAGCTTCCACAATTACTATGACAGCAAAGGCCCAACTTTACTGTTTTACCATTGATCTCTGCAGAGACACCTGACAAAACTTCAGGTATGATGTTTTTTGGCCTGAGAATTCTAAGGGCATACAGTCTCCTTTTGCTTCTCTGTGTTTCCAGAAGCCCTGAACACTATAGACACAACCCATAATCACCACCATATTGGCTCATTATCCAAGCTCCACAGATCCTAGAATTCCTAGAACAATATCTCCAAATTTTTCAATACTGACATCCCAATAGAAATGCATCAAATTAGAGATCAAATTAGCAGAGGAATCAGCTATGGTCAATAAAAAAAGAAAACAATAACACAGAATGTTCAAATAGAAAACAGCTTAGCAAAACTTCAAACAATGACATAATGACCCTACTGTGAGATATAAATTTTTTTTTTTGGTTTTTGGGCCACACCCGGCAGTGCTCAGGGGTTACTCCTGGCTCCATGCTCAGAAATTGCTCCTGGTAGGCACGGGGGACCAATATGGGGCACCGGGATTCGAACCGATGACCTTTTGCATGAAAGGCAAACGCCTTACCTCCATGCTATCTCCCGGGCCCCGAGATATAAAATTTTTAATAAATTTTCTTTAACTGAATTTTTAATAATACCAATACCATTTATGTGTAAAAATCAATATGAAGTAAATTATTTTGAGCCTGCCAATGAGGCAGGCTTGAGGATGGGTTTAAAACAAAAGAGAAGGGAATATTACACTGCTGGTGGGGTTGGTGTTGGAACATAGAATGTAGAAACAACTGTGTTATTAATAACTTTATAAACCATAGTGTTTGAGTAAAACAATAAAATGTTAAGAATTTGGGGAAATTCAAGTATTAGTATTTTGCCATATTTTTCTACCTTATAATTTATAAATTAATTTATATTCAAAATACTTTAATATGTGCTTTAAGAAAGGGGAAATTATATTTTTTATTTTACAGGTAAGATGAGGACCAGGGGAGTTAAAAAAATTGACAAATGCCATTTAGCTAATTTGGTAGCAAAGAGGAAACAAAATAATCTATGAGTCAACTGCTGTAAAATCACCCACACTCTGTATCTTCAACACCAGGTGAATGAGTCTGAATAAGAGTCATGCATGAAATAATCCAAAGTAGGCTGTGGGTGAAACATGTATAGTCTGGCAGTCTTCTACCTCATATCTCTAGCAAGCTGCCTGCCAAAACTGTTTTTTATTGAGTACAGAGACCACCCCCAGATGGGGTAGTAAGCTCAGGCTATATTGAGCCTGTCCTGCCACTGTTTACATATAGGACAATCTTTATTTTGGTAAATCCAAGTTGTAAACAAATGGATACAAAGAAAAAGGGATGATCTTTGTTTTGGGTAAAATAAGTTGTAACCCAGGGGTTCTCAAACTTTTTAAACAGGGGGGCCAGTTCACTGTCTCTCAGATCGTTGGTGGACGGACTATAGTAAAAACAAAAACTACGAACAAATTCCTATGCACACTGTATATATCTTATTTTGAAGTGAAGAAACAAAATGGGAACAAATACAGTATGTGACCCGCGGGCCATAGTTTGACCTAACAAACTGCCATTCATATTCTTTTTTACTGTATCATACTCCCTTTAAAGGACTGAATAGATTAAGTAAAATACTTATATGAAAGGTTATTTATATTTTGGCTTTTGCCTTCTTAGAACACACTCATGAATGAGCAAATGGTCCTTGGCTAGACTCCTAAAACTAACTTGTTCTGCCTGCTGCCTCGACATCTGACTGCAAAGTTGGCAATATGTGTTATTAAGTGAATGTGAATTTAACAAAAATGTGCTGTGTTTTTTGCATTGTTAATCTTATTTCTGTGGTTTAAAATGATCTCAGAATTTCTACTGATTTGTTTGAGTATACATCTGAATTTGCATATGCTGAGTACTATGCACGTCGTCTTCTTTGAGTGAAATTTCATGCAGTATTCGGTTTTCTCCCCTGGGTCTGGTCACGCAATGAAAAATATGCCTGGTCATATTTTCATCTTTGTACAGGCTGCCCCCTTGGGGTTTGAACATTATTATCTTCTGACTTTTTCTCTGCCCTATATGTTTAAGTGCAAGAAATTTCATTTTAGTGGTATAATTTTTCAATAGAGCTTAGTATCTATAAAATGTAATGGACAGTTTGATATAAACTATTTATAAACTACTGAATGGAAAAGATGCATACTTCATTCTTGGTATTAGGATAAGGCAAACTAGCAAAGAAGTTTATTTATTCAAGTTTAACAGATATATATCAAAAGACTTGTGTAGATGAATATCAGTATTTCTTTTTTTTTTTTTTTGAATATCAGTATTTCTAAAATCACCACAGAACATTAATCCCAAGAAGCCATTTTCTCTTTTTGTCTGAAATCTATTAGAGCATGGGCAATAATAGAAGTAACCTGAAAAATTATGATGAGAATATTTCCATTTTTAAGTTATTATGTCATAACTACAAACCAATATTCTGATTTTGATCTCTTATTTGTAAGAATCTTTGGTTATATACAAGATTATTTCTAACTGAATAAAATTTACATTCTGGGTCTTCTCCCTAAAAATTAGGATATGGATTTAATCCCTATATAACTACTGTCTTCAGTGCTCTCAACTAATCCTGAATTTCCTTCAGCTGCAAAAGTAAGGAAACCCAAGGTTTCTCTCTTTGTCAATTAAAAATTAAAGTATTGGTCTTCAGATCCCATGTCTAGGCCCTACCTTTGTAGGTTTAGACTCACTAAATCTGGTATGCTTCCCTATCTAGATTATGTTGGAGAAATAATCCAGGTGAATCAACACTAAAGCTTGTGACTGAGACCTGTGAAAACAATAGGAAAGATTTAAGGAAAAAGAAAAAGGAATAGTTCATATTTGACTCCATATTACATTGCACTCGAAAACTGGAAAAATTTTTATGAAATAAAAGGATTCTCTAGAAAAAATGGGATACAACAAGTAATTACTTGTTCTATTTTGTCTGATTTCATTTGAAAAGTAATTCTGTATTTTTACCTCCTGAGTCTATTATTTCTTTTCCCAATCTTATTTACTCAAATAGATTTCCTTAAATTGCTCAGAATTTAAGGGAAAAAATTCAATAAAGCCACAGTGATAGTTAGAAAAAATAGTTTAGCTTTCCATCTATCCACTTCTTACCCACCTACCTAATTCTACATATCTATATGCCTGTGTAGCTATGTATCTACATATAAACATTTTTTCAGAGTACTTAATTCTGTTAAAATGTCTTAAAGAATTTTATTTTTTACAAGTATTCAAGAGCACAAAAACAGTCTATCTGTAACTATAATAAAATCAGACATGAGAAACTATTCAATACCACTACTTAACAACACTGTTTACTCAATGGTTTAGTCATAAAGCTCTATGGAAACTTTTCTTTTCTTTTTTTTTTTAAATGTGGAACGCTTCATGAATTTGTGTGTCATCCTTGCGCAGGGGCCATGCTAATCTTCTCTGTATCATTCCAATTTTAGTATATGTGCTGCCGAAGCGAGCATGGAAACTTTTCTTAATGTCCTCTATTGATTTCTTTTTTTAAGAATTAAGCCCCCATCCTCTCAATCTGGGATAAAAAAACACATGAATAAGGAGAAAAAGCCATAGAAGATATCTAAAGAACAGGATTTGTGGTTGGAATAACAATATTTAGGGAGCTTTGTTGTGATCAGAAGTGTTTGCATCTTAGATATCAAATGAACTAAATATAAAACTGACATAAGAATATTTTGCTATATAATCAGCTGTATCCTTGAGCATATGGTACTGGTTTAATTTTGCCTTTATAAAAGAAGTTGGAGACAGGAATATTGAACACTATGTTTTATGTTTATTTACTGGGTAAGAAAAACGTAGAACTCCTTTCTTTTCCTAGGAACACAGCTAAAGCACGTTTCTGAAGCCCTTTTTGAAGTTAGTCTGGGACCATGTTCAGGCTAAAGGAAAGTAACAAAGTGTTAAATGTCACTCTAGATTTGGATCATTTAAACTCTCCCATAGATTGATACTACACACTGTTTTATTGAGACTTGGGCGAAAATTCTAATCTCCAATATCTAGATAGAAAGAGCTTTCATCTGAAAAAAAATTGCTTGACCCAGAAACAACATGTTCTTCCTACATCATAACCAGTCCAAATTAGATCATTATGTCTAAAATAAACAATTGAAAAAATAAACAATTGTTTATGGAAATTGAGAATTTGGTTGTTCTAACATCATTACTAACCCTAACTAGTTGTTTTACATGTGTTAAATGTCTTCGAATTAATCTATCATTTAAATATGGATTTTAGTGTTGCTTTGTTTACATAGTATTCTATTTCACTTAGAGGCCCAAGACTTGGTGGTAATATATACCCAGCTTTCATTTTGCTTTAGAAAAAGGTGTGTGTAAAGACTGGGTCATAATTCAATAGATCTGAATGTAAAGAAATTCCAATAAACTATACCTTAAATAAAATACACATGATTTTTCTCTAATAGAAATGGCATAAAGAAGTAGAAAGTCCTCAGCTTTATAATTAATTCATAAAACTTTAAGGTAAGAAGCTACAGTGTAACTCAAATTCTAGTCATCACATCCAGGTTCCTGGGAATAAAAAGATATAAATGGTATATAAACTAGGGGATGAAAGATGGTTCAAAGTACTGGAGCACATGCTTTGCATGCTAGACTTTGAGCTTTGATCTGATACCTTATAGTCCCCCAAATACTTTGCTGGAGTAACCTGACAAAAAATTTCCCAAAAGTAAATAAAAGGAATAGTAACTATATTTAAACTGCCAGAAAACATTCATTTATATTTTACTGTTCAACATATAGTTGCAAAGGAACCTGGGAAATATGGTTTTAATTCGGGCCAAATATACACTTGATGAGGTTCAGAGTTTTATTATAAAAGCAGAAAGGGAAAAAAGCTATTGGAGTAGACTTCTAGAAATCTTAATTACTTTTAATGAATTCAAACTTCTAACAGAGAAGGAAAAATGACAAATAAAGTACAATTTTAAACATTATAAATTTTGGTTAATTTAAAAAGTGTGATGCACATAACATACGTTTCTGCCCTATTCTCACCCTATCAGAATTACTCTGGAGTCAGTGAATTAATTCTTTTCCCATGCTTTAGGCATAGATGTAAGTGTATAAGACACAGGAAATGGAAGAAGAAAAGTACTTGAAATTTTGTGTCTTAGAATGCATAAAAATAAGTAATTATTTACATACATATGAGTATACTTGGTTTCACAGTTGTTTAAATTTAAGGAGGGCTAGAATTGTAATCACAATATTGATTTTAGGGAAGATATCTTCCCTAAATCCGTTTATATCAATGCATGTATTTGAATGAATAATAAGAATGTTCTATACTCCATTTCTTTCTGTATTGCATTTCTAAAATGTTCATCACTATATTGAATCATGGAGAAATTCTGTTATAAGGGATACTGTAATATGGACAACTCTCTTTTAAGTAGATATACTACAGACACTCTTATCTCACTTCTCTATAATTTTGTAAATATGGTTTTAAAATTACATTTAAGTCTTCTCTATTATTCTACATTCACATATGTATATTCAACCATATATGCTTCCCCTAAAGAAGAATATGATATACCTAATTAAAAAAGTATTTTTATCAAAGGTTTAAGATATTTTTTTAAATTTTGCATCATACCCAGTGGTCCACCCATCTTCCCTCCACTTCCTATCCACATTCTGCCATGTGGTGCTGGGTACTGAGTTTTGTCCTTGTGAAAGCAAAGCATATGCTCTAGCTTTTTGAGTCATTCATCTAGTCCATATTTGTGGCTTTCAATGTCCTTAAGCATTAGGAATTGGAGATTATCGTCTAGGAAACTACCTACCAAGCAGAATCTAAATATTTTATAAAACTTTCTTTAATTTTCCCCACAGCCCAATGGTAAAGGCATGTTCTACTATTGTTTTGCCCTTTTTGTAAAGAGGTAGAAACTGAGGCTTTGATATGTTAAAGCAGTATGGTTTCCATTACAAAGCTAGGAGCAGTTTGCTATCCAGTGTCTGCCTCCATAGGCCATTCTTTTAGTCACTGCCTTATTCCCTCATAGTGGTCCCTCACTATATCCGTGATTTCTGTAGTACTGGTATATTAACAAAGAGCATGGTGTGAAACATTTCCTTTAGAAATGCCAACAGTCTAAGTTGAAAAATAGCATAATCATACCAAATGTCATTACTACGAAGTACCTTATCCTTGAGAATACATTGATCTCAAGGTAAAAGGGGCAGTACACCTAAAGAAGAATTCTGTTTAACTCTGTGGTGGCAAACAGTCTTTTGTAGACTACCTTTCTTCCCAATGATAGACAGCCTCACTGCAGACAAAGATTTTATGGAGACTTTAGGCAGATTTTCTCTCGTAACAAACACATCAGCACCATGTTCATATAAACTTACTTATCTACTCCCCCATTGATCTCCAAATCATACCTGATATAATGTTCACATATTTTAGGCACTACAAGTTGGTTCTGCTAAGAAAGAATGAAACTGATAAAGATATTGTTAATGGATCTCTTTGTGCATAAAACGAACTCTTTCCTCCCACATGCTGTCCTGAATTCCCCTTTTCCTCCTTCGTAAAGCTTTACTTTTTCTCAGAATATCTGTGTGTGCCATATGATGGTGACTTTCTGTGGTAGTTGCTTTATTCCTCAGTAAGAACCTTTTCAATAGTGAACTCCTACAATGCATATGTATAAATCAGAGCTGTTCTAAAATCAAACGCTTGAATCTCAAAATCCCTCCTCTTGAATGTGAGCAAATTCTTTAACTGATACAAACAAGAAAATCTTCACGCCCCCCCCCCAAAAAAGAAAATCATTTATTTTGCAGCTTACAGATCCATGCATTAGGATTTATACCATAGGATCTAAAAAGCTGGTTATTTTGGCATTTCAAAAAAAATACCACATTATTATTTTAAAAGCATTGTTTTGTACCACTTGGTTTAAAGTTTGTGTATAATTGTTGATAAATGCAATTTTAAAATTAAAGTGCTCTTAGGTTAAGGAAAGATGCTTGTGATGGATTTATAGATTAGAGAGGGTGACTGCCTGCCCAAGCAGCAGAACACACCTTATCTGAGAGTCCTTCAAAGAAATGATTGTGGTAGCAGTAGCTTTATTTTGCTCAGTTGCAACAGCAACAACAAAATGATGCCACAGACGAAAACTGTCATGTCCCACCCACACCATCTGTCCTGTGCTGTGCACCCACAGCTCCCCTCATTCTACAAATTAATCTTTCACACATTTTTTAACAACAAAAAAGTGTTAATGTTATAAAAGAAAAAAAAAACAACAAGGGAAACAGAAAGGGCTGTGTAGAAAATAAATTAAATTTAAATTTGATGGCAGTTATGATTTTTTTATTGACTATAAGAACAAACAGTCAAATCAAATTGGTGCCACTGGCATATCATTAAAACTACAGGCCACCCTTAATGATCTCTGACAATGATGGCGTGTGTTTTTTTTAAATATAGCATGCACATTTTGTCCAATTTGGGCTCTTTTTTCCTGTTGCTTTTGTCCTCTTTCTGAGTGGATATTATTCATGAACTGAGTCTTTATTATCTATTTGGCCATCTGCATAGCATTGGCCATAGTCCCCTGTATTGCAATTCTGAGTGAAAATAAGGACTATTAGAGATTGTGATACAGAAAAAAAAGTAATTATAACGTGCTTCAAGAACTGAAATTAAAAGAAAAATGAAAGAAAAATATTTGTGATGAAGTTGAGTCACTACATTTTGCTTATAGACACTACATTGCATGGAGGGAAGAAGAAAGAGAGGAGTGGCTTCACTGACCAGGATAATAGGATTAAGAGTCACACTGGCCAACTAACATCCACTTTGCCTTGTTTGCAGGCAGTTTACAAAGTGATAGTTCCTCATGTCTTTTAAATGTGAAAAATGTTGGCTTTGTTTCCTATTTCTCTCTTGTTTCAGAAATCCATATAGTTCTCTGAGTGGAATGGCAGGCCTACTCAGCAGTAGGATCACTGTTTTAAAATTTTAGAATTTGAATGTTCATGTTTATAAGGCATATTATGTGACTGTTTCTTAGTTTAGTGAGGAGACATTCCCTTCAAATTAAAATATTAGGGCATCCCCCAATGTAGAAAATTATGTGATGGGAAGAAATAAATTATTGGAAAATTTGTAATAATGGTTTTCATTGCTAAACTGCATTAAGTTTTGATTCTCTGCATTCCCTTTTCTTATTTTCCTCTTCACTTTGATCTTTACTCCCTTTTCTAAATTTTGAAAGTCTCATTTTATCTTATTCTTTTACTTATATTGCATGGAATTTTATCTATTTTCATGGAAGTCTATAAAAATTAGTGACTGAAACGAGAACATATATTTTTGAAATATATTTTCCTGGAAAGAATATACACAAGGCTATAAAAGATTTATTACAATACAGTTTATTTAAAATAAAGATGTATTATTCATTTTGAAGATGTCTAATATTTAAGGTAACTTGATTTGGGGTGGGGGGGTTGAGCTACACCCGGTGACGCTAAGAGGTTACTCCTGGCTATGTGCTCAGAAATCACTCCTGGCTTGAGGGACCATTTGGGATGCTGGGGATTGAACTGAGGTTCGTTTACACCCTACTGCTGTGCTATCCCTCTGGCCCCAAGGTAACTTGATTTTTAAAGGTGAGAATTAGAATTGCTTCCTATTAAATTTGAGTAATATGCAACAAAATTTATGCTTTCACACACACATCAAACACATATACACCACACATATACACACCCCACACACACTGCCACACTGCTTGCTTGGGCTTATTCCCAAAGCAAGATTAAATATTTCAATGATTGCATTATTTAAAAATTTTACTTGCAGTAAGAAGTAGCTTAAAATAACTATCTTTTAAGGACTGGATATGTAGCTTAGTGGCAGACAACTTGCCTTGGAAATAAAAGGCCCTGGGTTTGAACCCCAGAAGTGCAAAAACTATTCTTTTAAATAATATTTTGTTTATATTTATCTTCCCCTTCATAAGCATACTGTGTAATAATAATAATCTAAGTGACATAAAAACTTCAAATTTGGAATGCTAGAGCTAATCATTTTAACATATTTAGGTTTATATAAAAATAGTGAATTAAATTGAGAAATCAGTTTCTAAAACATCAATTTGTTTACAGTGGATAAAACTTAGCTCATATAACTTCATTTACTTTTATATCTACTAATCTTGTATAAAAGAAAATGATTATCATTTAAAAAGTGATTAAGAGTCAAGTTAATCTTTTACTTTCAAGATAACTTAAGAATATTATAACACAAAAACAATATAGCATACTTTTTATTGAGTGGCATGCAGTTTTAATAAACACAAAATTCATGTTTACATACTGATATTATGTATTCTATTTTGGTCATAATATCTAAAAAGTTTATTATATTATTTTTTAAGTCATGTAAGTTCTATTTTCATTAGGATGGTATGATAATCACTGATTTTTTTCAAATACTAGTATACCATGATGTACAATTTATTATATGGTTCATATTGTTCTTTAACAAAACTTATTTCAGATCTGATTCTTTTTTTTTTTTTTTTTAGTTTTTTTTTGGGGGGTCACACCCGGCAGTGCTCAGGGGTTACTCCTGGCTCCATGCTCAGAAATTGCTCCTGGCAGGCACGGGGGACCATATGGGGCACCGGGATTTGAACCGATGACCTTTTGCATGAAAGGCAAACGTCTTACCTCCATGCTATCTCCCGGGCCCCTCAGATCTGATTCTTAAAGAAAATATCATGCCTTCAAAAAGCTAAATGCAGCATATAGGATTCACAATTGAGAACCAAAGATTTTCATTGATTTGAATTCATGGACTTATAAATCTTCTTTCAGAAATATAACAAGATAGAAATACTTTCTGTGCTTTTCAAAAATATATATGGTATACTCATGTGAAATAGTTTAGACCAGTGACACAATCTTCTTTTGCATTATTCCTTCCGAGTCTTCCTCAAAGTATTTTCTTACATAAAACATTTTAAAGCCAAACGTCTCTCAATCATGACATAAAACTGCTTTAAGTCTTCAATTAGTCTAACTGGAATTCAAGTCAGAAGACTAAAAAGATCTTTCTTTTAACTTATGCAATATTTGAGGGGGGTTAAGAGTAATTTCGAGAAACAAATTGTAGAAATTAAGTATTAATATACTTATTACACTTCTTTTTAGATATTTTTATATCTATTTTTAGGTATTGTTGAAATTGAAATTTCAGAACATTTGCAAGAAATAAAGATTTCAATCAAGTTTCTGACCAGAACTCTCCTTATGAGTGTGAGTTTTTCATTTAAGCAGCAGTAAATATAGGCATCAGGATTTGAGATGAATTATGGAAGCCCTTTAGCCAGAAGCATTACATTTTGCGACCAAATGAGCTGCTGTTCTCACTTTGTTTTATAAGCTCTATGTAGTCTGTGTTATTGTATCTGCCAGATAAAACCTAGCAAACCATGCAAATGAAAATATAATATTTTATCTCTCATAGTCACAGGATGCACTCAAATATAGTTTTATAGATTCATCTGCACCAAAATCATTGCTAATTTATTGCCTTTTCTTCTTAAAAACTGAATTGTCATTCATTATCGATATAGAATTTCAGGAGTATAGAATTTAATTTCAATGTGTTAGAGGATTCAGAGTCTTAGAATCTCTAGAAAGACAAAAATCTCTTGCTTTGAGGCATCTTCATTTATATCTACCAATGGCAAATGTCTTTAGTTGAAGATAGATACATTTGAAAAGTCAGAAAGTCAGTAATAACTCCTTTCATTACATTTTTTTACACTCAAATGACTTTTATTTATTTGAATTTAGGTTCCACTATTTACAATGTTGTGAATAAGAGAGTTCTAGGTGCACAATATTCTAATTCCAAACCCAGCATCATTGTCAGTGCTTCTCCACCAAAGATCCAGAGTAACCTCTTTACACCCCCACTAACTCCTTATAAAATTTATTTTTAATTTTTACAGTTTGGGATAATTGTTTATTATAATGTTTGGAACTTATCTTTTGTGTGTGTATATACATATATGTATATACATATATATGTATACATATATATATTCTTATAGTCACCTCAACTCCATACCTACAAAGTGTCAGAAGTCCTTAATCAATTCCCCTGTTACCATCAGTCTCCCTCCCCCTTCTTTCACATAGTACTCATCCTTGATATTTTTGTTTCATTTATAATACTATAGTCGAGCACTTTTAAAGTTTTATTTAAAAATTTTAACTGAATCACAGTACATTAAAAAGTTACAAACTTATTCTGATGAGTTTCAGGTATTCAATACTCTGGTTTCTCTTCAGATTGCATAACCTTTTGCCTTTCATTGCATTTTTAGCTTGTGTCTCTGGTTCATTGGCAATAATGAAGCTTTTCCTGGTAGAGTGTATTTTTCATATCGTATTGTAATTTTTTAAATTTCTTCTAAACTGTAGATAGATTTTGGGGCTCCTCCTGACTGTTCACAGGGATTATTCTTGGTGGTGCTCGGGGACCATATGCAATGTCCAGCATTGAACTAGAGTCAGTTGCATTCAAATAAGGCAAGTGCTTAACAATTTCTCCAGCCCTCTATTATTTATTTTGGGGGGTTTGGGCCACACCCGGAGATGCTCACGGATTACTCCTGGCTAATCACTCCTGGCTTGGGGGACCATATGGGACGCCGGGGGATCAAACCACAGTCCATCCTAGGTTAGTCAGGTGAAAGGCAAATGCCCTACTGCTGCACCACCGCTCAGGCCCCTCTTTTTAATTTTTTTGGGGGGAGGTCACACCCGGCAGTGCTCAGGGGTTTCTCCTGACTCTATGCTCAGAAATCGCTCCTGGCAGGCTCGGGGGACCATGTGGGATGCCGGGACTCGAACCACCGTCCTTCTGCGTCTAAGGCAAACGTCTTACCGCTGTGCTATCTCTCCGGCCCCTATTTTCAGAGCAACCAAAAAAATCTGTCAAACTGAATTGCTAATTAATTCTCCAACTCAACCATCTTAATTTGGTGATGTCTTTCTGATTGCTTATGAGACAAACATAAAGATGCTAAGTATATAGTGGCAATGCCATAGAAAAAGGGTCTATGTCCCAAGAAGAAAGTAAATTAAAAAAAAAAAGTCAAAATCTGGGTTGGAGAGATAGCCTGAAGGTAGGACATTTGCCTTGCATGCAGAAGGACAGTGGTTCGAATCCCAGCATCCCATATGGTCCCCGATCCTTCCAGGGGCGATTTCTGAGTGTAGACCCAGGGATAACCCCTGAGCAATGCCAGGTGTGACCCAAAAACTAACAAACAAAAAAAATCACGTCAAAATATGATAGAAAATTTTGATTCACTTTATTGAAGTGCATCACATATTTTGTTTCAATACTAATTTGTCCATTTGGCTATGATTGGGGTCAGATATTTTACTGAAAAAACACGTAGTTTAGTAAACTGATCATCAGGAAAAAAAGTCAAATGAATGGCTTAGGTTCATGTGTACACATATGTATGCATGCACAAACACCTAGAGTTACCCTGATTGTGAAAAATGGGAAAATTTAAATTCTATTATATTCTAATCTACTTTGCTTTAAAAATATTTCATAAACTGGACCGGAGAGATAGCATGGAGGCAAGGCATTTGCCTTGCATTCAAAAGGACGGTGGTTCGAATCCTGGCATTCCATATGGTCCCCTGTGGCTGCCAGGAGCGATTTCTGAGCACAGAACCAGGAGTAAACCCTGAGCACTGCTGAGTATGACCCAAAACAAACAAACAAGATATTTCATAAACTATTATATAAAGGCAATAGTTTGATTTAAAAAGTGTCACAGGGGG
>PVKC010017920.1:0-20057 GCA_004027635.1 Crocidura indochinensis
AAAAAAAAAAAAAAAAGAACATGCAGTTTCTTATTATTACTGGCCATATTTTAGTGATTTCTTTGGAAAGTCATTTCTTCCTTTCAACTCCCAAGATCAACAACTGAGGCCCAGCCCTTCATACCCAACCCTGTTTTAACCTGCTGCTCATTTTGGTCTGGAATTTCACCCTGGTTTCCTCACAACCACTTTGTTCATGCTCTCACCCAGGTCACAACTGTCAACTTATATCCCATGATGGGACCATGTATGCTTTGCAAACATGTTGGAAGCATCTTTTTATCCCGTTAGGCTGTCTTCAATGCTAGTTTAGAGACCCTGGCACAGATGAGGCTCCAGTCAGCCAGCAAACATGCCATTGGCTTGTACTACATTCTTAAAATATTTGAGCTTATATTTGAAAATTGAGTGTTCATATAAAAATTTTTAAATAATAAAATTTCAAAGTATTTAAAATACTACTTTTTAAAAATTTATAAACATGAGTTATTGGCAACATGAATCCTTTCACTCCTCAAGGCTATAATCTGCCAACAATTAGCAGAACCTGGGTAGCAGTTACCCTGTCAGATGTATCCTTCAGTCCTACTAACAGCAGGGTCATTGCTAGTTCACAAGGTACCTTTTGGGAAAATAGAAATAAATATTCCTTCCTTTAGAGAGAAGCAGTCTTATCCAGATTTCCCAGCTTGGCAAGAGAGGTAAAGGCTTTAATGATTTCAGTTTATACTCTCCAAATGCTCTGAATTCTCTAAGATAACAGCCTACAGTGCAGGACCATAGATAAAAGCTTAATCCCAATAAATGAAGTTCATTGTCTGGTTTCTAGTTTCACGTCATAGATTTGAAGTTTCTAGAAGACTCCTACTCTGAACTTTAAATCTATGTACTTATGAAACTCTCTATTCTATTCTCTATGCTTTATCTCTGTGCTGACTTCCCCAGCCCTACATTCACCTACCAATGAAGAAAATAACAACTATAAACTTCAAATTGAGCTCAGAAAATAGCTCTCAATCAAACCATTTTGGCCAGCAGACTGCCAGGCGCTTATTGGTTGTTCTTTATACTAACTGAACAATAAACTATAGCAAGGTTGATGGTAATTAGGCTATTTTACAACAAAGGTGTTATCAGCACTAGGACAATTCTGAGCTATGAAATAACTCATTGAAGAACATTTGGTATTCCTGGCTCCTCCCATCATATTCTAGCTATATACCAGTTGAGTGAATGAAATTCTCACAATATATATCCAAACATTCCCATCTTTGGAGTGTGCTCTGTTACCAGACAATACTTAAATGTAGAGGGGAAGTTCCTTAAAACAAAAGTCTAGTCCTCCAATGAAGGTGAAAGTGTAATAATTCTGTGAAAGCAATTCCCGGGTATTCACTACATTTTGTTCTTATTAGGAAATAACACTAAAATGAAGAAAAGCTATTGTGTGTACATTTTCGATGTGTGATTCTATTTCAGATGTGCTCCTGGTTACTATGGAAACCCCTTATTGATTGGAAGCACCTGTAAGAAATGTGACTGCAGTGGAAATTCAGATCCCAACCTCATTTTTGAAGATTGTGATGAGATCACTGGGCAGTGTAGGAACTGTTTACCCCACACCACTGGGTTCAAGTGTGAACACTGTGCTCCTGGTTACTATGGGGATGCCAGGATAGCCAAAAACTGTGCAGGTAAGGTATTACCCTAGTAAAATCTGCCGTCTGGCTAGAATTCTTGTGATAAAAGCAAGACCTCTAAATTTTGATGAATTAATCCTGAAAAAATGTTTCAAGTGCCCTCTTGTCATTTTCTCAGAAAGCGATCAGAAGCCTAAAAATAATTGTGTATCATTTGTGTCCAAGTTTGGTTTAGTTTGGTTGGAAATTGACATTTCCATGAAATAGATTAGCAAGCCATGATTCAAAAAAAAATTTTTTTGGTTTTTGGGTCACACCTCGCAGTGCTCAGAAATAGTCCCTCGCAGGCTCGGGGACCATATGGGTTGCTGGGAATCAAACCAAGGTCCATCAGGGTTGGCTGCATGCAAGGCAAACACCCTACTACTGTGCTATTGCTACAGCCCGATGATTAGAATTTAATCATGCACCAATTTTCTCAAATGGAAAACAATATTTCAAGAATAATGTGAGTAATCTGCCTGGTTTTGAAATATACAAATTCTATTTATGATTTCTCCAACTCACAGAGTTAAAGTTTTCCAGAAGGGACTAAAATTGCTTTTCTCTAGGAATTTAAAGCGAAGTTGAGATTGAATATTTCTTACTGAAAAAGTGTGAGGAGGAGGTGTATGAAAATTTCTATTGAAACTCTCACTGACATAGATTCTCATTTGAAAAGATTTTTAAGAAGTGGAGAATTTATAATTGAGAAACAATATTTGGAGCTGGAGAGAGTGCACAGTAGTGAAAGTATTACCCTGCACATGGCCAACCCAAGTTTAATCCCCAGCATCCCATATGATCTGCCAAATAACACGGAGTAACCAGGAATAACCCCTGAGCATCACTGGGTGTGCTTCCCCCCCCAAGAGAAAGACAAACATTGAAAGTAAAGGTGTCTTTGGAAAAAAACAAGGGGCATAAGGACATCATCCTGAGGAAAACAGGGGACAAAAAGAGGTCCTTATGCATCAGACTAAAGGAAAGAAGCAGGCATCTTATAGAGCATTTGCAAATTGGCAAATCAAAACCTTAAATATTGTCATCCTAAATCTCAACTATTAACTAAAATTAGGCTTAAAATATTTTAAAATAGTTCTTATCAAGGTCACATATATAGTGCAACAGATTAGGTACATGCTTTGCATGCAGGAGTTTCAAGATTGATTCCAGCACCCAATAGTTCCCTGAGGACCACTAGGAGAAACCCTTGAGAAAAGCACTAGGAGTAAACCCTGAACTTGACCAGTATAGCCTAAAACCCTTCTCATCCCCTCCTCCTTCACCCTCACCCCAAGAAAGGTTCAAATCATTCTTAGAAAGGATGCTCATGTTAGAGGCAATAAAGCATGCTCTTGCTGAAATGTTTAATAAATCTACATTTTATGGAACATTAAGCAACAGAAGTGTAATAAATATCTGTCCCTTTTGAAGCTAATTTTTATATTTATTTTGCAAAGATAATTAAGAATTGTAGGAGAGAGTGGAAATTCACATTTCTTTCCTGCTTATTGCTAGCATAGAAAAATTAGGAAAATCTTTTTCTTAACATTGAGCATTAACTTCTATTCTGAAATTTACTGGTGAATTGGTAGTATGCTGAGATTATTTTTGTTTCCAAATGGCATTCTATAAAACCTTTCATAAATCATTAAGGGTGCTTGGGTTTTCTAAATTCATTCATGTTGCTAATTCTTTGCATAGTACTTTTCCTAGCTATTCCACCCACAGCTATTGGAAGGTTTCTTTTTGTCCATTCTGCCCAAAGCCAACCACAGAGAGATTCAGTTGAGTGTTGGGTCTGCCCATTTTGGGCTTTAAGCAGCAACTCTGGAGAACCTACCTGCCAAATAAATGTACCTTTCAGATTTCAGCAGAATGTACGAATCATTTTGTACATGGTGGAATTCACCAGGATCTTTTTGGACTGAAGCAATTGTGCTATCATGTTAGCATCCCAAAAAGTTGAAAGAAAATTCCTAGAAAATTTAAATTTATGCTTGCTCCAAGGTCATCTTTGAAAACCCTCACAGGGTTGTGCTTTCTTTTTTTGGGGGGGGTGGGGGTCACACCTGGCAATGTTCAGGGATTATTCCTGGCTCTACACTCAGAAATCGCCCCCGGCAGGCTCTGGGGACCATATGGGATACCGGGATTCAAACCAGCAACCTTCTGCATGCAAGGCAAATACCACTGTGCTATCTCTCCGGCCCCTGGGTTGGGTTTTCTTTAGGTGAGGATCAGAATCTATATCGTAGATGGCACATGGGCTTATATATATATATATATAGTTAATCTCCATGGAATATGTATATATTGATAACCAGCATTTCTAGAAACCGCAAAAACCCTGCCATATCTGAAAAATTAAGAAATCAATCCCTAATCTCTTGTTTTTGTTTCCACAGTGTGCAATTGTGGGGGAGGACCATGTGACAGCGTAACTGGAGAATGCTTGGAAGAAGGTTTTGAAACCCCTACAGGCATGGACTGCCCAATCATAAGTAAAAATAACCATACATGATTGACTAACCCCACTTTCTCTAATGTACTGCAGGTGTAAGTAAAGCTGCACCAGGCATTTTCCTCTCTCTGGAAAATGCCTGAGTCCCACTTGTAGTTTTATCCCCATCTGTGCCTCAGATAGAAACTAAGCAAAAGATACACAATGGTCTGTTTGATTCCAATTAGCTGGCATTTAAAACCTTGACTTTAGAAAATTGAACATATCAAGTCTTTCATTTTAGCATCTTTACTTGTAATAAGGCCAAGTCAGATAACCAATTCCCAGTGACTGAGATTATTTTAGTTTCTTTATCTCTTCACGTACTCAAAAACTAGACATACCAGCAATGCATTACCACTGCACTGTAGAATCTGAGATGCTCACAAATGTAAGTGGCTTTCCCTTACTCACTTCAAATCTGAAGTGGCACCACTGCATCTTTCTATCACTCCTGTCAGTCAAATCTTGAGCAGTTTTGAAAGTATAAGAATTAAAAAAAAACTGGCAGAGGGAGATGTGCACTGGGGAAGGAATAGGTGTTTGAACATTGTATTACTGAAATTCAATCATGAAGAGCTTTGTAGATGTGTATCACATAATGAATACATTTTTAAAAATTATTAGTTAAAAAAAGTAAAAGAAAATAATTTTTTAGAAAATACTGAAATAAGACCATAACTGGTCTTAATGACTAAAGCAAATTTCAAACCCTTTAATGTACAAATATTGTTATTGATTCTTAGGATTTAAGGAAATTTGAACCATTGAAATCTTTTAGTAAGTAAACAGTAATATTTTATAATTAGAGTGGCTATAATTTTATAACTTTTTATAATTTTATAAGTAGAGTGGCTTAAGTATTAGACTTCTAAGATTTCATTAACTGGGGAAGAGATATAGTACAAAGGCCAAGGTATTTGCTTTGTATATAAAAGCCCTGGTTCAATTCCCTGCACTATTGGGTTTACTCCTGAATACAAAGCCAAGAGTGAGCCCTTAGAACAAAAGGGTGCTACAAAATTCCCTCCCCCAACGAATAAAATTATAAAACTTACATAATTTCTCATGTTTTGTATATATTTAAAATCTTTCTATACATTTATTATGTCAACAAATATTGAAGTATTTTTAAAAGAGTTTACAAATTAACCTGTAAAGAAAAGAAATGAAGATAAGAATTCTTCCACTCCCCCAAAGGTATCTTGGCCTCATGGTTTCTTTGGACACAGAGGTCAATTTTATCACTTTAGAAAGTCACAGAAGGGGGCTGAAAAATAGAACTATGTTAGGGCATTTGCCTTGCATGTTGCTGACCCAGGAGGGACCCAATTCAATTCTCAGTATCCCTATCTGGTCCCCAGCCTGCCAGGGGTTATTTCTGAGTGTAGAGCCAGGAGTAACACTTGAGCATCGCTGGGTGTGTCCCAAAAACCAATCAATCAATCAATCAATAAAGTTTTATAAAAAGATACAGGATATGAGGCACAAACAGCAAAGGTTACACACTGAACTCCTTAGGTGTCCCCTATCTACTAAGTAGGAGCTCCTCAAAGACATCTAAATGAATGCCTGACTCCAGGCACAACCTACACCAGCCTGATGTACTGGTCAGGTAGTTTATTCCTCTGAGAGAGAATATTGGTAAGGCCATGTTTAACTTCAAATAACAAATTAACATATTAACAATATTAACATTCCATTACTAAAAAAAGAAAGGTCTCTCAGGGAAAAAATGGGAACAAGAAACTTCTATGTACCTTAGAATACACGACATTCTTGTAGAGTGAAGATGACAGAGGATCTCAAAAGGGACATGCAAGGAGAAACTACAGTCTACCATTTCCATGGGCCCAGGTTCAGCTTGATTTGGGGCCTCATTTAGGTAGTATAGAACCATATTTATAAGCAATGTTGCCTACAGACACCATGTGTTGGAAATGGAAGTCATTGGGAAAGAAGACAGCACCACTCTAGGGTAAGACTGGGACCTGAAGGAAGGCTGAGCAGAGTACTTACTTCAGAGTAAGGAACAAAGTTTCTTTGCTTGCTATAATCCAGAGTCTGATGTGAGGAAACCCTTCCAATTCCTTTCTCACCACTAAAGCAGAGTAAACCAGGTGTTTGTTTATTCCCTCCTGTCTCAAAAGTTTTTATTATTTTATTTTTTGGTAATATTAACCTCATTGAGGTGTTTTAAGCAGGCAGGGTTAATGTCTGCCATATTGTTTGCCTTATTTTAATTCAGTTCCAATTTTGAGCATAAGGACTAGTTTGGTGACCTAAGAAACCAAAAATAAGAATAGTATTCTCCAAGACAGATTGCACAGTGCTTCATGGAAGGCAACATGTTCCAGCCAACTTTGCTGCTGATAAGTTGATACAATCATTTACTTTCAGGCTGTGATAAGTGTATCTGGGATCTGACTGATGACCTCCGGCTGGCAGATCTCTCCATTGAGGAAAGCAAGTCTGGTGTGCTGAGTGTGTCCTCTGGGGCTGCTGCTCATAGACATGTGACTGAGGTCAACTCCACCATTTACCACCTCAAAGTAAGGAGGAATGTTGCACTTTCTGTGTGTATACATTTGGTTTTCAAAGGGTCATTCCTGGTCAGACCTTCCCTTCTGGTATGAGTTCCAAGAATGTGCTATTATTGCTTGTTAGTATAGGAAGAAAATTTCTTCAAGTTGAGAGTAAACAATCTCAACCAAGAACCACCAAACATCTATAGGAGTTTAATAGAAAAAATAAAATGGCTAAAAGACTAGTATCTGGAAACAAAACTACTTAGAAAAGAAATACACTTATATTTCCTTGGCGAAGTTATGAATTGATTATTCAAGTGATTACCTTAAACCTTAGCCACAAATTGCCACATTTGAGAATTCCCTTTCATTTTTATATATTAGTTACTTTACTTAAAGATCAGGTTATGAATTATATAGTTGGCATAATTGATCATCTTTTGTTTTTGAACACTAGGTGACTTCAGAAACAACACATTAGCATCTAAATTGGTGTGTTCCACTGGTATAATAGTATTTAAAAACAATTGGGATTGCCAGATGGCTGATAAGGAAGTTTAAGCACTATTGCTGATATTGGGGCATGGTTTAAGCTGCTAGGCCTTCAAGATATATGAGAAGTCTATGGGGGGAAGAGAAAATGTTACTCCAAAAATGTTCTGATAATGTTAGCCCAAATACTGGCATACCTGGAGTTTGATCAAATTGGTGTCTTTGCAGAGAGCCATATTTGAGTAGTGAAGTTGGGACATTGGCAAACCTTGATTGTGGGTGATAGGTGCAGCTTTTACGGCTTCATTGGGATGGGAAGTTAATCTACCCCTCCCTCCTGAGATTACTATTTTTCAGCTATGTGGGCAATATGCCCATGATTTTTAATGGCTTGGTTAATATCTCTTTCAAGATTAGATTGAGTCTATGGAGCTGGCTGGATATAGACATTAACTGAGAAATCATTCTATCTCTATTTCTACCTATATCTGTCTTTCCCTCCCTGTATCCTCCTCCTTAACCTTTCTTTCTCACTACTATATATTCTGATTTTCACACTCAGACATATACTCAGATACTCAAACATATGTGTAGATTCTGTTTTTCCTCACAGGACTAATTAATGAATAAGATAATATCAAATAAATAAGCTAAAAGGCAGGCAATAGTGAAGAAAAAAGATAACATTTTTCTCCTCTAAATATACTTATATTACAGTTATATTTTTTGAAAAGCAACAATTAATTCAAGGAGCAGAAGAACAAATAACACTTTTTTTTACTTTGTCAGTTTAGCAAAACAAACTTAGAAACCAGATGGCCTTGCCTTCAAATCCCAATGCCAACACTTACTAGTTACGACCTTAGACAAGCTATTTAATCTCTTTACTCCTATTATCCACATGAGAATCGTTTTTGCACATATCTCATGGGTTGTAAAGATTTCAGTGATTTACAGCTTGATATTTAGTAGGAAAGTGTTCACTTCACTACTTTGGGACAGTCCAAATGCTTTCCACAGTAATTTACCAAGTAAGTAAAGCATAAATAAAAATAACAAAATTTTAGAGCTAGATGTAATCTTATCCCATTCTAGTCCAATTTTAGGAATTATTTTGGTCCAAATTTATCTGTCTGGACAGATGATGGAACTAATTCTCAGAGGAGTAACTCAGACTTGGGCCTATTCATAGCAGTCAAATCTTGACTTTCCACAGTACAACATCAAGATAGATAGACAGACTTCCCCCCATTTTATTCAAGCAGAGTTTTCCCATGATGCCTTTACCAAACCAAAAATATATAAAATGAAAAGGAACTAAAGGCAAATGTGATGCCTGGGTATGTGGCATGCATCTCCCCTCTTGAGATGTGTACTTTTCTACTTTAACTCTGGGACATTTACTGCGGCAATCTCTGCCTTTAGAGAAGCTAGAGCTCCCTGTGAGCACTTCTCTCTCTTCTCTCTCTATCTCTCTCTCTTTCTTACTCTCTCCCTCCCTTTAATCAGTACTTCCAAAGAACCCATTTTTTTTTACTTAAAAAGGAAAAATAATTACAACTCAATTACCTGGAAATATTTTTAAACATTATAAATAAAAAAATCATACCAAGTAACACACAAAAAAAAACCCTCAAATACCACTTACATATAACTCCTAAAATGCCACTAAGTTTATTCAGAAATGATATGACTCATTTATGACTTTACTCACACATGGACTGCATATAGTCATTCCCAAGGGAAGGAGTTTGACATTATACTTTTACTGCATTGACTGCAATACAGTCCTTTATAGAAGAACTGTAAAAAACTATTTTCACATTTTTGTCTTTTATCATAAAAGCAAACAGTCAAATAAAGTTTGGGGTTACTATCAGTTATGGAAAAACAGATACTAACATAGATTAAAAGTGGAGGGACGTAAAACAAATTTTTGAGAAGTACGATATGTGCAAAAATCATTGGCAAAAAGTTGAAGGACTTATTCCAAAGTAATCTAAGTAAAGCCCCATTTGGATCAAATATCTGAAAAAGTAAAAGGAGGCAGATGGTCTTAAATAATGGAAATCATTGTCTTTATAACAGAAGTAGGAAAATGAATTTGAAATTTCATTTACATTGAACTAATGGGTTGCACATTTACTCCAATGCATACTAAAAGTGACAGTGCAAAGCTCAGACAACCCATTTGACACCTGTGCAAATTAGGGAAGGAGTCCAGCCCCATGGTCAGCACAGACTGGGGAGCAGAGCTCACATAATTTCAGGCCCTTACAGCAACTGGTGCCCTCATGCAAGGTTCATCCTTCATACCAGCCTCCATCTTCTTTCCTTTATTTTTAAATCGTATCATTTGAAATACAAAATTACAAAGTAATTCCTGATTGAGTTCAGTCAGACAATGTTTAAGAGTGTTCACTTCACCAATGTCCCTTCACCAGTGTCCACTTCTCTCCACAAATGTCTCCCAATTTCCCTCCCATCCCCCAGTTTGCCTTTATAGCAGACACATTTTCTTTTTAATTTTTCCTTTTAAACTCTGAGGTTTTGAGATACTGAGGTTTTGATATGAGTATATCACTCATATCACTTTATTTTCTGTCAACACCTGATTTTCATCCACACTGTGGCAAGCTTCCTACTAAGAACAAGTTTTCTGACCTTAGTTTCTATTATTTTGGGGTATTATTCTTCTAGTATGTTTCTTTTAATCCCTACAAATGTGTGTGATTATTCTATGTCTATCTCCTCTTCTGAATCATTTCAGTGATCATGATTTCATCGGTTTGGGTTTTTTTTTTAAGTTTTTTTTTTATTTAAACACCATGGTTACAAGGTTATTCATATGACAGTTTTTTTCACAGATAAAGTTGTTCATGATTGAGTTAGAGTCATACAGTTAACAACCTTCACAGTGCGTATTCCCCACCACCAATGTCAACAGTTTACCACTCACCCGTCCTGATGCCCTTTTCCCTTGAATTCATTGTTTTTAACTGCATCAGCCTGCATATGTCCTTGAAAAGTAGAGGTTTATATTGAGTTGCTGTACACTATAAGCATTGTGTGTGTGTGTGTGTGTATGTGTGTGTGTGTGTGTGTTTCCAAACCTGGTGTGCAATCTGCTGATCTTTTCCTCATTTTTTTATAGACTAAATTGTCAGAAAGAGAAAACCAATATATCCTCAAAAAGATACAAATCAACAATGCTGAGAACACAATAAAAAGCATTTTGTCTGATATGGAGGAATTAACTGAAAGGGTAGGTACTGGGTATTTAAGACTGCCTTCAAGATTTTGCTGATGTAAGCTTGATTCCTAAATGACTGAGACTTTAAAAAGCCCAGAAAAAGTGCTGTGACCCCTGTCTTTTAAATAAATCAAGACAAGACCCCATAGAGAAAGTTCTTGTATACTTTCCCCTTTTGATTGGTTTCCTTGAAAAACTCTGTTAAAATAAGAAAACTTTTGTTGGACTTCCTGCTGGTTCATAAGAATTGATAAAGTTAATTTGGATAGTCATTTCCCTTACTTAGCATTTTATGACTTTTATTTCTCTAGAAATAAGCTTTTTATTACATAGTGCATAAAATTTAAATGTTTGCTAAAGGATAAGTTAAAAAAAAGGGTAAGAAGAGAAACTGCTCCAAAAGCAATTTTGAAGTTACTCTCAATCCTCTTCTGATCATATAGTAAAATAAATTCAAAACATATTGTAATGGCTTTAGAAAGCATCCTGGTTACAGAACTGTTCGTTGTTGGGTTGCAGTCATAAATGTACACCATCTTTCACAAGTACACTTTTCCCTCTCTCTGGAGAGATTAAATGCTTAAGTTGAAACTTTAAATCCACAAGAAAATAAAATGAAATAAATTTTAAACTTTGAAGGACAATAAGTTTTCCTTTGATGGACTTAAATACAGTCTATCTTTGTAAGTCCTCTCTTACAAAGAGAGAGAATTAAGTTGGCAGAATAAAGTGTTAAGTACTCAGTAAAACAACCAAAATTACAAAATAGACTAAGGAAAACATAAAGAACAATATGACGTGTTAAAGGTCACAAATTAATTAGTGAAAAATTAAAGGAAAAATAGTCAAAGTGAGAAATGATTAAATATACTCCTCAAGAGCCTAACAGAAAAAATAACCTTTCTCTGTCCTAAAAGAAATACAACTAGCCACCAGGTACCATACTTATTTGCTGTTTAAATATAAATTAATGAGTCCTAGACTTGGTATGGTGAGGCCTTTTGCTCAGCTCTGTCTATCGCCTATAGCCCCTTTACCCAGCGTGTCAGTACAGTGGAGAAATGATCTCACAGGCTGTCAGATGAAGTTTCAGGAGAAATCTAGCTTTATTACAAGGTCCTAAACACCATGTGCCACATGGCTTCTAAACTAAGCAGCCTCTTTCCTGCTGCTCTTCCCTCTGCTATCTTTCAACTGCCCTCCAGGCTTCCTTGCTGTATCTCCCTTTTCTCTCTTACACTCCTTATCCCCTCTCTCCCCTCAGCAGACTCCTCTACCTGCCCATTCCAGGTGTGGGCAGTTCTGATCATTCAGGTGGGATAAACAAGAAGTTGGGGGAGGGGATACCCACACTCCTCACCTTTTTTGTATTATTACACTAAGCACTAGTGTGATAATATAAGTCTAGAACATCTATAACATATATAACATATAACATCTAGAACATATATAACACTAATATAAGTCTAGAACATCCAAGTTTCTCTTCACAAGCTTCTATAAACAAAATCACAAGAAGATTTCTGCAGCTAATATAGTTTGAAAATAAGCTGCTACATAAGATACACAATCTAACATTATAGCAATTGGGAAACATTCACTAGGATAGCTGAAAACTTTCAAAACACTAATATGCATTTCCCCAGAATGTTAAAGCAAATATTAAAGCTCTAAAGTTAGATATAAAATTTTCTGTTTGCAGTGGGGTTTAGAACAAGACATTAAGATCCATACAAATAAAACATAATTTAACCAACAATACAGTGACCAATGAAAATGGGGTCAAGAGCTTAGTTTAGGAAAAAGTTAATTTTGGGGAGGTAACCCAGGTGCAGGAAATACTGAAAGCAGCTTCTTCTTAGCGGATCTTCAGCTGGTCTTGGATCCTTAATCTTCTCCATCTTGACCTTCTGTGTTAGACTGCTGGGGTCTCCTCATAAGTTATTGCAAGTTAAGGGTCTGAGGTCCTCATAAAAGGCGCTCCGGTAGAGGAAAGATGGTAGACGGTGGTGTCTGGGACAATGCCAGTGTCTTCAACTCTTCCCCCTTCACTGCCAACTTCTGTCTTACCTGAGGAGGCCTCTACCACCAGAGGTGATGGATCAGCTTAGTGAAGCTAGGGGATGAATTGACAAAATCTATGTCGATTGGGAGCATTACTGCTACCTTTCACTGGCATTTCACCAGGTCCAGATACATTAGCAGCTTTTGGTCCCCTCTATCCTTTCACATCAAACTTCACAGACTCCCCATCGCCGGCGCTACTCAGAAACTTCCTGGAATTGTTTCTCTTAATTGCTGTCTAATGAACAGAGACATCTTCTTTGGAGTCATTTCTGTTGATAAATCCATAACCATTTCAGACATTGAACCATTTAACAGTGCCCAGGGCTTGGACTGCCAGCACCGGTTTGTCTGCTTGACTCAGTACTTGGGGCACCGGGGTATCTTTAGTTGAGCCATTTTCAGACTCTGAGTCTGCAGAGATGGAGCTGGCTTATCATTCTTGGGAGATGGGAAGTCTTTTTGGTTTAATGCCAGTAGTAAACAATAAATTATCAGTTCTGGGAAGGCCTTTAGATCAAAAACTTGTCACCACTGGGAAAGCACTCTTCCCTTCTTGTGCCATCTCTAGGGAGATTCCCTCATGTAGTCCAGAGTAAGAAATTCAGGTAGGTAGACCAGAGCAACATGAAGTCATTCGGAACAGGAGCCATGTTCACTGATGTTCCAGTGAAAGGCACAGCTCGAGGGGGCTGTCATGGTAATAATCCACCAAAGGGTCAAGTCACTCACTATCATTGCAGTCTTCTTCTTGGGTCCAGGGTTCAAGTCCCTTTGTGGTCACCAGTTGTTGTTTTTAAAAAAAAAAGACATCTAGGTTTGTGCTTCCACGTGGTGGAGTGACTGGCTTGTGGGTGAACAGCTTACAGTGTGAGTTTTTTTTTTTTACCTGCTATAAACTCCATATCTGTGTGGATTACTTATTGCAGGGAATTGCTATCAAACCAGCTTCTCCTGACCTCCCCAGATATTGGTGGGTGGGTGTAATGTATCTGTGCTGTTAAATCCTTTGTTGGGTATTTGTGAATCCACGAACAGTCCCCAGAATGAGAAATTACTTCCCATCCCTTTATCCTCTTTCGGGGGGAGACCTTGGTGATATTTATCCGCAGCAAATAATAATCCACACAGACAAGAAGGTTAGGGTGTAAAATTGGGCAAAGAGAGAGAGAGCGAGAGAATCCTCTTGCAGCCTGCAAGAAGTTTTTCGCAAAAGGCCCCTCTCCCCAGTTCATAACGCTATTTATTGCTCACTCCACAGCACCCCCGCCTGAAAGGTCTAGGTGGGACAATAGTCACAGAACACTCAATCCTAAGGAAATATTTTTATATACAACAAATCCAAGAATAATCTTATGGAAACTTTTTCATATACTACAAGTGGGAGGGAATGGGCTATTCTTTTCCCTTCTGGGAACTGTGGGATAATCAAGCCAACTTCCAAATATCAACACATTACAATTATTATGTTACAATGTTTATCAATATTCTACTTTAGTTATCTCCCCCCCAATGCTGTTCAATGTCTCTGGACTTTCTTTTGGGAATCTAGTGTTTGACATATGTTGTTGAAGTGCCCAACAAAAACAATACTTGTTCTTTTCTAAAGTCACTCAGTTATTATCACTGACCTTATATTCCTTTAACTTTTAAAGATAATGTTTCTTAAAATGTTAATTAATCTAACTGGACCCTTGAATGATAGTGCATTAATACATCGGAAAATTTTGTCACTTCTTTCAATATAATGATTCCTGTTAACAAAGCAGGAACATTTGAGTTGTGAAACCTTTTCCATTTCAAAGAACATTTCTGAAAGAAATCCTTGTGAAAACACTGTGCTATTTCATGTTGTTATCACGGCTAGAATTTCTCCAAAGTGTCTCAATTCTTGAAATAATTCTATGGAGATTAGTTTCTCCCAGAGATCAGACATCGATGAACTTACCTTTTGGTTGTACTATTTTCCTGCTCTGACATATGAAAAGTAAAGTTTTTGAGGGGAAAATATAAAGCCAATTTGATTGGACTATCACAATAGAATATGTTCTGGGCAAGAAAACATCAAAGTGAGATTTAATAAAACGTATTATATCAAATGCCCATATATTTCCATTAATCCTAATAGAATATTTAAAATATTGGTGATTCAATGGTCCTAGTAGTACAAAAACTTGCTGAAATATATTTTGAAATATTTTCAAAACAAATGCCAATGCTGTTTTTCTGACTTTTCAAGCATCCTTGAAGACTAGTATAAAAAAGTCTAGAAAAGATTGATTCTTAGATGGATATAAGAAAATATTTGTTTTAAAAGGCTCTATGAAGAAAGTAATATTTGACTTTAAGTTAAAGATTTTACTATAGGTTACCTCTGTGATTTTTAAAATGCCATTGTACTGTTGCCTCTTAAATTCAGAAATACCTCTTTGCGCAAATTATCTATCAATTAAATTTATGACTCATCTCACAATTACGTAAGAGTATTTAAAAATAAACATTACGGGGCCAGGCGGTGGCTCTGGAGGTAAGGTGCCTGCCTTGCCTTATGCTAGGACAGACCGTGGTTCGATCCCCCGGTTCCCCATATGGTCCCCCGTGTCTGCCAGGAGCGACTTCTGAGTGAATAGCCAGGAGTAATCCCTGAGCGTCACCGGGTGTGGTCCAAAAACCAAAAATAATAAAAATAAAAATAAAAATAAACATTACATAAAATTTTATGTGAAAGTTACATTATGTAAGATTAAGTTATGCAAAAATTACATAAAATATTACATAAAATACTATTGATCATATTGAAAATACCAAAAACTATGGTAAGCTCTGTTCTTCCATTTTCCCAGTACACCATGCTCAGAATAAGAGGTTTTAAACTATGAGAAATGATAGAGATCATGGGTTATCTGTGAATTTTGGTGCTACCCTGTCATGTGTGTTTTGAAGATACATGATGAAGCACGAAGCACAAAGCCCTTTCTCCAGGTACTCATACAAGAAGGTGCTGCACTACCCACTCCATCTCCATCCCACTCTTCTCTGGCCTCAGAAAAAGTGATCAGCACACTCAGAGATCATTGGGACTAAAATAAAAGTAGGTTATCCCACACATGAGTAAATGCCTGATCTTTAACTAACTAAAATGAAGAATATTTTTAATTGGCTATGAGAGGTGACATGGAAGGAAGCTGGAATTGGAGAATTGGATGAATAAGTTTAAAATTACAGAACAGATAACTCTGGACATTTGAATAGTTTAAGGGTAATTTGCCTGTAAATGCTCAGAGAGAGATTAAAGATTTAAGTCTATCTCAGAGAAGGTATTAAGGCTAGTAAAGTACTTGAAAGACATTTATCATTAGAAGTAAATAGACATGTACAGATTTTGAAATGGCACAACAATATGATGGCATTATATGTCCTTATTTTTTCTCAGAGTAATTATTAAAAATTACCCCTTTCACTCTAAAAATTATCCCATCTTAAAGAGAAAATTATGAGTGTCCTCTAAAATATTGATCATCCTCATTTAATCTGTTTGATTTTTTAATGGTTAGTATACAAAAAAATTAACTACATAAAAATATATCTTGTCACTTTTATTTATAAAATGTGTTCAAGAGAATTCACTGCTGAGAGTGAATTGATTCATTTGCCTTATAAATCAAAATGTATGTATAGTCATAATTCTTTTTTTCTATAGTCATAATTCTTAAATTTAGACTTTTCTTGATATAAGGATCACCTGTTGTACCAAGTGATCTATAATTATAATTATATAATCTACAGTTATTTCCCTGATGCAAATAAACATTTCTCCAAAAGTTGTACTAACAAGGTTTGCACAAAATAATTTTGACCCAGATAATTTTGCTACTTAGAATTAGAGATATGCTTTATCAGTCTTTTTTAAAATATAGAAGCGCCCTCTGCTGTTTGTCTGAAAGAAGAGGTTTTCTTAGATTATGACATCTAACAATTTTATAGCTAATATGATATAATCTACCTATCTATTAGCTAATATATTATCTAATATAGCTAATCTAATAAAATTTTATATTAAGGTAAATATTTTTATGAACACAGTAATAATAATTAGTCCTTTTCTGAAGTACGAAACCAAAGTCAAAAATATGAGTTTTGTGCTTTGCAAATTATTTAAACTGATGAAAAGTCAACTTAATTTTTAACATTTGAAATGGTCTTGTATTTTTTAATTAAAAATATTGTATTGCCATTGCAGTAACAAGGTTGTGATAACATTAGTAATAATTCTGTTGATGTAAAATGTTATTGCTCTTTCCTTTCACCAAAATATCAAAGACCCTCCACTGTCTTTATGTCATTTGTAGTCCTCCATTTGTGAGCTCAGTACCCAGAGCCCTGCCATCAACTGCCATCAATAGTCTTTAATTTTTTGTCAAAACCCTAGAATTTTTTAACTAATAGTCTTCAATTTGTTGTCAAAACCCTATAATTTTTAACTGAATTCTGCTCACTCCCTTGTTTTATTTACTTACATGTTATTGTTCTTTCAAAAATATCATAAAGGAGGCCAGAGAGATAGCATGGAGGTAGGGCATTTGCTTTGCATGCAGAAGGACAGTGATTCAAATCCCAGCAATCCATATGGTCCCCCAAGCCTGCCAGGAGAAATTTCTGAACATAGAGCCAGGAGTGACCCCTGAGCGCTGCTGGGTGTGACCCCAAACCAAAAAATAAATCATAAAAAGGTGACATCAGAATAAAATGTATCTTTTTTTTACAAATATCATTGAAGTTCAAAGTGATAAAAAATATTCTAACACTGGAAAGTATGACACAAACCAAGAGAAAGAATTATATTTCGGATACAATGTCTTCCAGAAAAATCAATGTTTGGTGAAAAGACTGATGATGTGTTGTAGTGTAGAAGAAACTTTAAAATGTCTGATAAAAATCTCCTGGTATGTTTTGTATGTCATATCTATATTCTCAACCTTAAAAACTACTTATTTGTGTTGTGTTTGGGATATAAACATTCCCTGGAAGATCATCTGGGGAAGAATTAGATGAAAGTAAAAAAAAAAAAAGCGTAGCAGTAGGGTGTTTGCCTTGCATGCAGCCAACACAGAATGGATCCCAGTTCGATGCCCTGCATGCCATATGGTCCCCAAGTCCGCCAGGAGTGATTTCTGAGCACAGAGCCAGGAGTAACCCCAGAGCACTGCTGGTGTGACCCAAAAACCAAAACCCTTCTTTAAAAATTTACACAATGGTTCTACCAGGTTTCATGTGTGAAGATCCCCCTGTATCCTGCTGGCCTTTCATATCCTAAACTATGTTGTTATATAGGTGATCCAAGACAAAAATAAGAAAAACACCAATCAAGCAAAGTGGGCTTTCCAAATGCCAGATTGAAGCACTTTAAATCAGGAGTACATCTTTCTAAAACCAAAAGAAGTGCTTGTCCACAAACTGAATACAGAACAGTGTCCTGGTAATAAACTATTACTTTGAACAGCTTCTGTACTGTCTTAGGCACACAAAAATTGTACAACTACTCACCCAGTCACCCTTTTTTTTAGAAGTCACATTTAAACTGGTATTTCATTCTCCCCAGTACTCAAGGGAAATAATGGCCTCCCAGATTGAGAGCACAGAGTTAGCTACTTGGAGACTTCCATTCACTCTGAGCCAAATCTACTTGAGCAGCTATTTGTACACAAGTGCCATCAACACTGATGACAATTTGGGATAAACCACTAAAAACAATATTTAGTCCAGCAAGAACAATCCCTTATACCTCTGCGGTAATTCCACTTCAGCTATGGTTGGACCACCCAGGAGTCAGCGGGTGCATAGAACATTTCGAGGCTGCCTACTTACTCAATAGTTTTCCTTTTGAACCTATAAACACCTCAGCCCACACAATACTGAATTGATTGGAAGACATGGATGATTTTCAGGTCTGGCATCTTGAGGTACAGTAAAAATTCAAAGGGTAAAATGTTTATTAAAAATGTGGTTGACCTAGATAGAACTATGAGTAATGGTAGGGGAATAGCAGAAGATTTTTATAGCATTCTGTAATTCTAAATCTGATCATTATACCAGCTCTGCTTGGTTTCTGGAATATTTTGTATGCTATAGAATTTTTTTCATGTCAGGAAATTTATGTTTATGGATTACCATGCCTTCTACTTGAATCTATTTCTAGTATTTCCTGCTCAAAATCTAATATGTTATTTATATGGATTCTTTTTAAGGAAAGTCAGACCTCCAGAAAGGGTCAACTGGCACAGAAAGAAAGCATGGATACAATTAACCATGCAACTCAGCTCGTAGAGCAAGCACATGAGATGAGAGACAAAATCAAAGGTAATTATGACATAGTTTAAAGTCAAATAATCATTTATTGATCATAATAAAAAGCAATGACTAGTAAAAACAATGTTTTCCAGGTACCAGAAACACTTTAATTCACAGAGTACCCAACTGCTCAGCAGACATGAGTCATTTTGTAGTCTGGCAATCTTGACACACAGGTGTTACAGATTTATAGTAAATTTTACATGCCAATGTCTCTAAAATGCAAGAGGCTTGTCAATCTAATTTTTTATACCTTCAGTTACATAAGGATTTCTTGAGCCAGGGGTTATAAGTGGAAAAGTTTTAAGAAGCCCTGTTCTGACTTAAAAAGAAATTCATTTTTAGATGGTGTGTAAATTATCCTGGCACTTTAGGTATCCTACTGTTCTTTCTCAAGGTCCAGGCAGGCGACGTGCTCTGATGATCGATCCAGAAGAAAGGCAAGGAAGGCACACATAATATTTGTGCTAAAATCTAGTGGCAGTTTCATCTTCCTTCATTGGGAGGATGTGTTTGTGCTCTGACTTGTTGTAAGTTCAGGCTGCATTTTGAAGACTGTCTTTAAAATATGCTGAAATTCAGTCTTCAGTTTACTAACAGAATGAACCTAAGCACTTGTGTAGGTTGTAAAAAATAAAAAGAATTTCCTTGCGCTACAAACTAAGATTCAGTATTGCCTTCATTTTTTATTATCTTATATTTTAAGAGCTGGATGACAGCTTCAGCGCAACTTAGGGTGCAATACAATAAAGGGACTCGCAGTAGGCGATTCATATCTTTTTACCAAGTTGTAGGGAGCACATTCCAGGCAACAGCATATATCAAGACAACATTAATCATTTGCTGTATTTCCTTTAGAAACTATAAAATGCAATAAAAACAGATGACATGCATTCCAAATATTCCCCTGCTTCTCACTATCTTATATTTCTGAATCTTCCAGTAATATATTTTTATAGAATATTTTAGAACTGTTACGTTTTTTTAATCAGATATATCCTAGATTAGTTGACATCCTCTAAATAAGAGATAAATGTCACTCAAGGTAGTAAATAAACAGCAAATTAGCAAATCATTCAGAAGAAATAATAGCCTTTGTTGTTATTACTCAAATTTTTCATTCTAAGTTTTTCAGTTGTGAAGATTACAAAATCTCTCTGTTGACCCTTTAAGAATAGGAAAAATTG